>CAKNWW010196182.1:0-12736 GCA_932074435.1 Andricus kollari
GATATCGTGAATAATAGCGAGAATATTCGTCTGAAAGTTGATAAACCGTATCAGTCATGAAACATAGGTAGTGTTTATAATTTCTCGATTGTTTTTTTAAGAAATAAAGGAAAGAAATATGTCCCTTATGAAGCTTTGCTTTTAGGTCGAGATATAAGGGTGAAGATTAGGGCGTTCAGAATAAACTTCATGTTTCTTTGCTTACAATTAAGCACTCACACGAAAATCTTGTTCCATTTGGTGAAAAATGCCTAATTTTGTGGGATTTCAAACAGTCTCATGAAGAAACAAAAATTGAATTAACGTTAATTTCCATTAAAGAAGTAAGTGTATAACATGGAACATGTCATAAATATGAAGAATAATATCTCGTAGAGTATATGTAAATTCCGTAAAACAATTTATTTTCTACAAAATATTACAAGAAATGAGTAAAATAAATTTCTGTAAAATTTTGTATACCACAATAATTAATTTGCAACACTTAAAATGCTTCATGAATGTGAAAAGTGCTTTGAGGGTGGTCTACCCCGTTCGAATTAGAATGGGGGTGCCTCATGCCGGTAGACAGCGATGTTTTCGATTTCCACAATGTTATCTGCCCTGAAGAGAATTTTTCACTACGACCATTAAACTGCAACTGTTACAAACGATTAAGGAAATAAAAATTCAAATTAAGGGTTGTTTACCCTCTTTAAATCTGACACGGACTGTGAAAAGATATAACGTCTTGTATTTTCTATACCACTTCATTAATCAATCAAAAATAAAATTTGATTCGGATCATAATCAGGAATTTTTGTGTACGTTAGCCATAGGGGGTAGTTAACCCCTCGTCTAAGGGGGTGATGGTTGGAAAATAAATATTTTACTGCAATTTAATAACATAATTACAGTTTAAACAATATTTACAGTGTCTCCTAATGATTAATTTCTCTGGAAAGTATATTTCTAAAGTAATTATTCGAAAACTTTGAAGGGTGATTTCACCCCCTAAATATGAATACTGACACGTATAAGAAAATACGTGTACCTTATTTTTTAGTGCTCTAAAACATACTTCAGAACGAATCAAATCAGAGGCGGACACTTGGGTAACCTTCCTTGTTAGCATAATTAGACACTTCACTAAATGTCTACACTTCATGAGGTATTCGTCGATAATTATACTAAGGTGCCGAACATATGCATATGTCAAAAATGGATTCGGTGCGTTTATAATTTTATTATGATACGTTTTAAAATTTCCAATTCTTTTAACACATTTTGTAGAATTAACATAAGTTTTTTTCAGTTACAAGCTGGCCGTTATAGCAAATACTATTTTCATTTTCCATGTAAAAATGGGTTTCCCTGAAACGCTATAGATTCTATAAATTATAGCGTTTGTCTGATCAAGCTTAGTATATAAATTTCTTGCCTTGAACAGATTTAAGGACTATAAATATCGCACAAGCACAATGTTGACACTTATAAGCCATGAGATAACAACGATAAAATATAACGCAATGAAGCACCAGAATATTCATTAGTTACACTGTTAACCAAATTCTTTATTTATGAATAAATCAGCTCTTCCTCTAATTGGAAAAATGAGGTTCGCTTATAATCGGGCCTTAACGTTGGTGGTTCTTCTTAATTATATTGGTGAATATAATAATACATTATATTTATAATTTTAAGTACATTTTTAGGCTTTCGTCAAATAAGAATTTGTGCCATTTAATCCGCTTTCTATCCCAGCTGCTATTATTTTTTTTTAATTTCTGAGATTCTCCCAAATTCTTACGAATTTAATCTGAATTTATTCATGTTGAATTCGGATTGTATGTGTTCTCTAAGAAATATAAAAAACAGTGAAAATTAGTGGTGTGCAAAGCCCAGTCCTAAATTGCCGGGCCGGATTTTCTATAAACCAATATCAGATCCTCCACTCATGGAATGTCGTGTAAACATTTTTTTTTTTTTATTTAAAAAAAAGATTTTTAGTACTTGCTAAAACAACTTTTGTATCCTCTGGACTTTGAAACGTAAAACGTACGCTTTCTTTACTTCTGCCGTCAGTAGAGACGTATTTTGTCCAATTTCTATACTATTGATAACAAATGTCTAGAAAAAAATTTGGATTATTCTTAAACTAAAACTCTTTAATCAGTTAGAAAAATAAGCGACCATGAAAAATTTTAGCTTAACAGCAGCTTTTCTCATATTTAGTGGTAAGGGAATTTATGGCAGCAGTTAGGTTGAGTCCTGTTTCCTGTTTATATTTCGCAGCCATAGTCAGTGCACATGTGTTTATGTACAAATAGTTACTAAAAAATCAAAGGTAAGTTGAATTTTGAATGTGTTTTGACTCCTTGAAAAAACATATTAGTTATTATAGTGTCTATAAGGATAATTAGCGTACATCATGCAAGCATAATTTTTGGTGGTCAAGTCGAAACTTTATTGAACAAATTACGTATCTTCTTTTAAATTACATAAATGTTATTAAATTACGTATGCGACTATCGTAAATCTGCTTAATTACTTACTTTAAAAAGAAAACAAAGTATATGTGTATATAATATTATGATACGTAATGTAGTATATGTTATTTTAATAATTGTGTTCTCAAATTATTATCCCACAGTAATGTATGTACATACGTAAAAAAAACTTTTTTTATCACATCTAAGAATGTTAAGTAATTCAAGGGCACGAGCCTATACCGCTAAAATTGTAACGGTAAAATCCATTAAATCACTTACCGTAAAAATATAATTAGTAATTTTTTATTTTTAATATTCAAGGAAGATTTTTTTTTGTTTGCTGAAAATCAATCAAGATTGAAAATATTTCAATTTACAGGGTTTGAAAGGTATGTCCTATTTCAAATTTTGTATCCCAAAAAATGACTATCATTATTTCTTCTATTTAAAAAAGTGAATTTTTATATTTAAATCCTCAAAGTAATATTTTGATCTTAATTAGAAGTTCATATGCACCTTAATTTTTTTTAATTTACCAAATAAATATTTTTCATAAATTTATTATTTACATAAGTACAAGTAAAAGATGTAAGATGACCATTGGATATCTTAAAAACAAGTTCTTTTTATTGTTCATAAAAACTTTTGGGAATAAAAAATATAAAAATAATTTCTTTTTCGAATGAAAGATCATTTGAAACATGATAAAACTGTTTCAGAAATAAAATATGGGCCAATAGCCGATTCATCCTCGGCACAGAAAGGGATCATTATATTTTAATGACTGATGGTTGCCAATACTAATTTTGAAGTAGTGCTAACTTGCGATTCAGTAGATTTTACTGATCAAGTCGCTATGCTGCACTGTTTTTCGATAAATGAACTGATACTCAAATAAATATTTTTTTTTACATTTTAATAATAGTTCAAATGCATCCCATATTATATAATAATTATTATTTTTATGAATAATAGAATCAAAATTATAGTAACCTAAAGCTTATTTCAGTAAGTCTGTAAAATCATTTAAAATTAAGTAATTAAGAATAATTATTTTAATGCGTTTATATTTTTAAGTATTGCGAAGTATAATTTTTAACTGACCGAAAAATTAAACGTATTTTAATTTAAATATAACCTATATTTGATAATAATTAATTTTAATGAATATTGTCATTAAAATAAATTTTCTGAACAAAAGAAGACGAATTTTTAAAAGAATAAATGAATTTTCAATAACTTAGTTACATTTTCAACCAAAGGAATTAATTTTCCACACAAAAATACGATTTTTTATGATATAAAAAAAATTACTATTACTTTAGAATGTGAACTATACAGAAAAACTCATCGTATTGATACATCCATGTTAACAAAATTATACACTTCAAGAAGAAAATAATTTTTATTACAGTAAATAATTTACAAATAAAAAAAATGGTGCAATATCTCAAAACAAACACTCGATAGAAACAAGGGTAAAAAAACACCGCCAAATAATACATTATAACTGGCATTAAATACCAAATTATAATAAAAATATATATCCTAAAGGAGTCATAAGAATTTTACAAGAGAATGTTGTGAAACCACTAAAATTCGCCAAATACTGTTAGAGAATAAAATATTTTGGTCATTAATAGATTTAAATATTTTATTTATTTGTGTCCCAGAAGTAAAATATCTTCAATAATAATAATATGAATTACAGAATTTGTAATTACAAAAATGTTCTTGAAAATGCACATTTGACGGGCAATATGCCTGCAGTTGCCTTTTAGACCTTGGCAACAGCGCCATCTGATACGCGAACTATTTTTTATCTAGAATTTATTGGAGAAATGTTAATGAAAAAGTGCAGCAAATATTCATTCATTGTAATAGAAAATGTTTTATTGCGATTCAAAATTAATTATTTACTGTAAGATTTCTTGTAAATATTGAATTCAAATTAAAATTTCTTCCCAATAACATAAAAATATTGAAATTAAAACAATTTAATGTAAATAAAATGTAAGGACAGGTGAAAATTATTGAAGTTATTAACATAAGCACTGACAAATTTTCTTATTACAATTGATAAATAACGAAAAGGACATTGCACGTCTTCTCATTAAAATAAAAATTAATACTAATGATGGGTCGCGTTAATCACAAGACGCAATATTTATAGGAAAGTTACCTATGAAGCCTTATTACATAAAAGAACACGGAATTTCATGCTAAATTAATCCACTTTCAAATCGTAAAGGGCTAGTATTTATTTCGGAAAATTGAATCATACTAACCCCAGCGCCAAACTTGATCAATTAGTTTCAGAAATTCATTCAAAGTCCATTATAAAGACAGGCCCGCCAAATGTGCATTTTCAAGAAATGTTTGTAATTACAAATTCTGTAATTCATGTAATTATTATTAAAGATATTTTACTTCTGGGACACGAATAAATAAAATGTTAAAGACCAAAATGTTTTATTCGGTAATAGTATTTGGCGAATTTTGGTGATCTCACAACATTCTCTTGTTAAATTCTTATGACTCCTTACTGATATATATTTTTACCATAAGTTTGTATTTAGTGCTAGTAATAATGTATTATTTGGCGGCGTTTTTTACCCACGTTTCCTTCGATGGTTTTTTTTTCAGATTTAACATAACCCTTAATTGCTAATTGGCAACATAAAGTAACGAGACGAACCCCAGTGGGCATAAATATGGCGACGTCTTTAAGACATAGTTACGACATCTTTACGAAAACTTTACTACATCCTATGTCCATGACGTTAAGGTGTCTTCACGATATCGTAAAGACATCGTGAGATCGTGCGACGTCTTTAGGATATCGCAAAGACACCTGCAACGACATAGACATAGGATGTCGTAAAGTTGTAAATATGTCGTAAAGATGTCGTAACCATGTCGTAAAGACGTCGCCAAATTTTATGCCTATTGGGACGCCACAGATACGTCAAAAATAAATATGTTTTTGGGGTGCTGCAATTCACAGATTGCGGGTTGCGCCATGAATTAATTTGGTGGTTCGCGCGGAGAGGTTGTGTCGTTACGACTTTGGAGGCGAGTTAAGCAAGCCAATTGGATCAGTAGAATCTACCGATCTTTCTGTAGTGTCCACTGCATCACTATTCTAATCTCGGTCCAGTGACTTAAACATGTTTTACTCTATTTAGTACTACAGAATAGAGGTTTATTTAACTAAAGAATTTCAGCTGAATCGATTTCGAATAAAGCCACGGAAATGGAATCCGAATATATGTTCATTCACCGACAGTTAGTCTCTGTAAGAGAAATAATGCAAACAGCCTATCTTATCCACGGATATGAAAATCTGAACGAAAATAATATTCAACTGTGACTCTCGCCACAGTTGACACAACATTTGTTAGACAAATGTAGGCTGTAAAGATTTAAAGTAGGGTCAGCATTAAGGGAGAGAGATTTTGTAGCGTCAATGAATATTCTCTTATTAGAAGACTGTAGCTTATAGATATTCAAGGTAGGGCCTGTATATTAAAATAGAGAGACTCTAATGTTTAATTCTCTAGGAGATGACAGTTTAAAGTAGGGGCTATAGGTTTAAATGGCATCAAAGCAGGTTCTAATATAGAGTTGCAGGTTCAAAGTAGGGTCTAAATATCGACTCGGGTTGTTTGAAATGTTGAAACATAACTTTTTATGCATCATCAATTGTAGTTATTACATTTTGTAACAGTTTTTACGTATTTACTTTTGCAGATGTATCGCATGAGATTTTTGACATCGGAAAGTGAAATCCCATAAAACTTGTTCAACAGCCCAGTGGGCAAAAAATTGTGGATATCCTACAAACGTCTTTGGGACATCCCTAAGAAGTGTTTTGGAACATGTCTTTTGGACATCCTAGGGATACTCTTGAGACGTCTAATGTCAGTACGAAAGATGTCTCGAGAACGTCCTATGACTTAAAGACGTTTTTAGGACATCTTCAGGGCATTAGAGGTCTTAGAGACGTTGGTTGGACTGACATTAGACGTCCTAGGAACGTCCCAAGGACGTTCTTGGGATGCTCATGGTTTTGTGCCCACTGGGAGACTCCAATCGATAAAAAGTTTTTAACACAGAATGAGAATTTCTCACTATAAAAGGAATATTTGACACTACTAGACCAGAATTCCTTTTTGGAGTCTCTGTTTCGAATTACTTAAAAAGGGTTTACAAACCCGGTTTCTACTTCGCTAGAAATGTTGTTCCCGCATATGAAATCTTAAGTAAATTATTGTAAAGTTTTATATAAACTACTGTTTATCGATAAATATTGCGAATGTGTAAAAATGATTTCTTCTTTCACCCGAAAAATGAATTTAAAAATGGTGGAAATCGCAAATGAATAAAGAGCATTTTCAGATTTAAACGAAAGAGTGTGCATTATTTAATTTTTTTGCATGTGCTAATTTTCCATCGGAAAAAGTGCGCAACGAAAGAATAGGTTTATCTCCGAAACCAATTCTTTTCAATTTCCTTAACGATTTCCAGTTGTGTTGAGTTCCATGCAGGCGAACATATTTTCCATTTTTTCGATTCCTCTTAATGCGAGCAGTAGACACACCTCTCATGGTGATTTTTAATTCCATACCTACATGATGTATTTTCGATTAATTTAATTCTTTCTAATCCGTCCACAAAATGCGTGCACTTACATGGTTTCTATTCCTCCGTGTGCAACATAAGTTTGGAAATTTCAATTTTTTGTCATGGTTATTTTTAATTCCATACTTACATGCTTTATTTTCAATTATTTCAATTCCTTCTAATCTGTCCCTTTTTTTCTATTTCTCCAGCAGACACACGTGTTACATGACAATGATGATGCCAATCTAACTCAACGGACCGTTGTAAGAAGACGCGTCTCTCAAATGTCAAAAAGTAAAATATTATTTTCCCAGTGAACCGGTCTTTTTGCGCGATTGTTTTATAATTGTTTTTCCGTACATGCTCTATTTAGGTACTTTTTCAAAATACCATTAAAAAATTAACAAGAATCTCTAAAGAATAATGCAGAATCCAAGTCCAATCAAAAGATAATAATAAAAGTGACATTTCTCCACTTTTTAATTTCTCCCAATACGCTTCCATTACATTTTTCTGAGTCGATTAAAAGAAATAGATTTTGCGTCTTCAAAGTGACATTCTCTTTCTTTCTATCCTTTCTTTCGCGTTCCTCCACTTTTTAATTCCTCCCAATACACCTCCATTACATTTTTCTAAGTCGATTAAAAGGAATAGGGTTTGCTTCTCTTTTCTATTCGTTGGTGGCGCTTTCGATGGAGGAAAATTCACGTATTAATGGGAATTCAGATTCCGAATTTTTTTTATTTCTTCTCTTCTTACCGAGAACTTGACAGCTCCACCAATTGTTTTGCAACATTGTGTAAGGCCGGCCTTACGGTTTTCCTCAGACAACTTTCTATCGCTCAGTTTAGAATAACATTTATTTTTGATTTTCAATATATCTATTTCTTACTCTCATAATTCTATGAGTTCTTATATCCCAATATAGACGTTTTTTTCACGTTTTTGAAAATCAAAGAATACATATTTTACGTATATTTTACAGGCTTAAAAAGGATTTACTACATTTTTTGGATTTTCTCAGAAAATGCGTAGTTTTTAATCTAATTAAATGCAAAACTTGATAAACACCACTTCGCTCTTTCCTCCTCCCACACAGAAAAAATGTTTACTAATCTTTTCACATGTTTAGTGTAGAGCTTTTCAAAGACGCCCAGTTCCATAATTTTACAAGAGTTTTATATTTCGAAACCTATACCACAGAACACATTTCTACATACAGTAAAATCTCATTTTTGGTTTTTCCAAAGTTGCTATTCTCATTTCTTTATATATACATAATAAATTGCCGTCTAAAATTCAAGGAACAATTTTTTTACACATTAGTATGAATGCATTCATTAGCGGAATTAAATCGGGCAATACAGAATATATTCGGTCGTGAAACTAAATAGGCTGATCTCAAACGAATTGACGCACCTCGGGACAGAGTGGTACGTGGAGTAACCTTTGAACACAAAATGAGGCGAAGCGAAATCAATAATAATTTCCGAATTATCTGGAAAGAATAAGATCCAGGCGACCAACATTCTGGCCGTTCCTATACTGCTCTATACATTTGGCGCAGTAAAATGGAACGTCGATGAATAGAAGCAACTTGACCGAAGCACACGCAAGATGATGACAATCCATCGAAGTCATCATCCTAGATCTTCCGTATCTCGAATATACCTACCTCGAAATAAAGGGAGTAGAGGCTTACTATGCTTGGAGTGTCTTCATCGAAGAATGGTTCTGGCTACAGCCTTCTCAGTTCAGTTCTAAATAGTGCAGATTCTCTTATGCGACTCGTACATCAACATGAAGTCGTCAATGTTGCGGCGTTTCTATACCGTGCCGCAGATAGGGCCGCAGAGGAGCTTGGCCTCCCATTTAATTCTAGCGATACTACACATGGCCTAGCAGCACTAACACCTTCGATGCTCAAGAGTCGTGTACAGGAAGCAGAACATACGCTTCTACTAAGAGAACATGCTGTGGAGCCCCTTTATGGTCAATTCTACGGCATCATACGTAGAGAATAGCTCTCGATATGTCTGTCCAACATGTTTCTCAAGCGCATAATGAATATGCCTGTAGTCTATACTAACTTCTGAGCGTGTAAGCAAGAGCCAGAACCACTTGGGCATGTTCTCAGTGGATTCTCAAAGTATGCACGTTACGGGTAGATAGAGAGACATAATGCGGCCCTACAAGTTTTATATTACCATCTTAGGCACTTTTATGGTGTTGATCTATTGCCCGTCTTGCCATACGCCCAGGGAGAAGTTGAGTCCGTTGTGGAAAATGATCAGTGTAAGATCTACTGAAATTTCTCATTCTCAACGACTGAACGTATCAGTGCTACGAAACGTGATATTTTCCTCCAAGATCTGAAGACCAAGATCATTTACGTGATTGAATTCTCGGCACCAGCCGATGGTAATATCACGGCAAAGAAGGAACAAAAACGGGCGAAATATCACACACTTCTTTTCGAGCTGAGCAGCCTGTACCAAGGCTACAAAGTCCATCTTGTAGTTCTCATAATCGGCTCTCTTGGAGGTATGAAAGTTTCATTTCTTAGCCAACTCAACAAGATTCCGGCTTGCCAGCGTCAGGCTCATTCCATCGCGAACCGGATGTAAAAGGCTGTTCTTCTGGGATCACTTCATCTGGTCCGTCAACACTATTGCTCATAACATACTGCAAGGATTGGTAGCTCTAAGAAAGTATCCAGAGGTGAAACCTTCATCTCCAACTGTCTTGTCTGCCGCGTAAGGTCATCCGAGGCTAGAGACCTGACTCCAAGGAACAGTGTTGAACGATGTTCTCTCGCGTGAATTTCCCGCTCTTGCTTACCTTCTAGCACACAAGGAGCAGAAGTGGATGACGTACACGTTCCAGTTTCGTCGGGATTGGTTGCTTTAAGGAACCATGATCGTAGCTCCCGTAGCCTACAACTTCTCACATTTGGTGTAACTGCAGAATACAGAATAAAACACTTCTATGGTGTTGATCTAATGCCGTCTTGCCATACGCCCAGACGGAACTCGAGTCCGTTGAGGAGAATGATCAGTGTAAGATCTACTGGAATTTATCATTATTCAGCACTGAACATATAAGTGCTGCAAAGCCTAATAGTGTCCTCCAAGATTTGAAGACGAAGATAATTTACGTGATTGAATTCTCGGCACCAGCCGATGGTAATATAATGGTAAGGGAGGAACAAAAACGGGCGAAATATCAAGCACTTCTTTTCGAGCTGAGCAGGCTGTACTAAGGCTACAAAGCCCATCTTGCAGTTCTCATAATCGGTTGCCTTCGAGGTATGGAAGCTTCATTTCTTAGCCAACTGAACAGAATCCCGGCTTGCCAGCATCAGGCTCAGTCCATCGTGAGCCGGATGCAAAAGGCTTTTCTTTTGAGATCACTTCATCTGGTCCGTCAACACTGTTCCTCATAACATTCTACAAAGATTGGTGTGCCGTCTGCCGCGTAAGGTCACCTGCGGCTAGAGACCCGACTCCAAGGAACAGTGTTGTACGAAGTCTCTTGCGTAAATTTCCCGCTCCTGCTTACCTTCTAGGACAGAAGGAGCAGGAGTAGATAACGTACACTTTTCGGTTGTGTCGAGATTGGTTGCTTTATGGCTCATGTAAGGGGTAATGTAACCTGAAAAAACTCACCTGAAAAAATCAATTCGAAATAAGAACGCAATGAATGATTAACAGGGGTCAATTTTTTTCTTGCAAGCTCAAGTCCATATTCGAGGCTTTATATTATATATTGCATCTCCAAAGCCTGGTGTCACTATCGATCTCTAAAATCGATTCAAATGGGCTTCAGGTGCGATATTCAAAATATAAAAAAGTATTCGAACAGAAATACGAGTGATAATTTTTATAAAGTTGTAATAAATTATTAAAAACTATACAAAAAAGTATCTTAATAAAAAAAATATTTTTATAAAAACACTAAAAAAAGGAAAATACATTCCATGTAAAATAATGGCCTGAAAAAATTCCGAAAAAAATTGTACCGGTACCCCCCCCCCTCACTTTTTGAGGGACTTTCCTGACTGACGTTTGATACCCAGTCAACACAAACCGACGGGATCCCGGCTGGATCTTCGTAAGAGGGCTTGCAAGACTCACATTCAGGAAGAATTCTTAAGCGAGACCGCAATTTCAGCAACGGGAATCTTTGAAATTTGCAAAACTAAAGTCCGTTAAAAACAAAGTGGAAAACTGGATATTTCACAGAACGTCTCTTAAATCAAAAACACTGCAGAGTTCTGTGATTTCTACATCACCGCGCCGTCATTTGAAACACAAAAAAATCCGATTTATAATACAAGTAGAGGGGGTCTTCTATATTGATCCTACTTTGTACATCAGAAGGAAGGACGGAGAACACGCGAGAGACACATTCTTAACTTATAGTAAGCACACAAACATAATGCTAATTCTATAGCCTAACCTATCTAACACACACACACACATATATATATATATATATATAAACAGGCACTTTCTGAGAGATGATCACGATTTCAGGACTAGAAGGAACATTAACATGCAAGTTCCTCTTAAGCCCCAAGATCTGGCTGAAATGGATGCCTCTCTTCGTGGAGAAATCTCGCAAGAATCCGACCTCTGGACCATCAGTTGCTCAGTTTATGGTGCTGCGAGAGCTTTGGCTGATTCAAATCGAAGGCTCAAACCTACGATGGATCAAAAGACCAAAGGATGCTTGCATCAACTGAACAAGAAGATTGGATGGGCAAGACAGAATGCGTCCCGTGTTCAATGTGTGATTGACTACATAACATCTGGTAGAACACGTTCACGGAAAGGGTTCGAAAGTTCGCCCAAGAACTAAGGATCTTGAATCACACACTAAACAAGTCAAAGCTGCTGACAATCAAGCAGCATATTGTTGACAAAATACGGCTGTTATCTGAGGCAAGGAGAAGAATACAGAAGAGGGAGAGATGGATCAGGGAGAATCAACAGTTTCTCGCTGACCCATCTCGCCTGTTCAATGAGCACCCTGTTTCTGTCAAAAATCCACCCAAGCCCAACGAGGTAGAGACTTTTTGGAGAGAGGTATACAAGATCCCGAAAACACTAGAGTTGAAAGAAAATACTGACAATATCATCCGCTTCAAGGAATTTTGCGACAACCTCATAAAATCTGAGGATTTTATTACTTCTACACACCAACATTTGGCCCGCATATTCACCTGATTTTTAAAGTCAGAGACGCCCATTCCGCAGTGGCTGGTGTTAGGACGCACTATACTCTTACCGAAAAAAGGCAACTTGTCCAATAACTTGTTTGAACACACTGTATAAGATCTTTACAGATGTCCTAAACAACAGGATTGATCGACGAATTGAGCCTGTGTGGCGTGAGATGTACGAACAACGTGGCTCCAAAAAAGGTGTAGCAGGATGCCGAGATAACCTGCTAATTGACAGGTGTATTTGTAAAGACGCTGCAGCCCATCAACGCGTCCTGTCAATGGCCTGGATTGACTACCGGAAAGCTTTCGATTCAACCTCTCATAGACTTATCATCTGTCTGTTGGAAAGCTTGAAGGTGCATCCACACATAGTGAGATGCATAGAAAGATTAATGCCTCTTTGGAAAAC
>CAKNWW010196227.1:0-10990 GCA_932074435.1 Andricus kollari
TTTCATGATTTATTTACATAAGTGGAAATATAAAAAAAAAATTCTTTACGATTCTGTAATTACTTCTTTCAATTTGCTCTAAAATTTGTCATTTTTATCATATAAGCGAAACTCTAAACACATTAAAAATACATTTGCAAGAGTTAGAATTGAGCTCTGGTCCATTGAATTCAACACAAAGAGTGAAAATGCAATTTGTGTAGTTAATATTAAATCTAACCGATAAATTAGATATCAATCAGAAAATTACAGATGTCAATTAAGAAATCTAATTTAAAATTTAAAACTTAAAAATATGAATTACGCGATTATATAATTTTGTGTACGGCAAAATGTTGTTTTTTTAAATTCAAATTCAAATTTCAGGAATTCTTTTAATTTACAACACTGATTTGTAAGTAAAAATCTGCATTATAAAATGTGTAAACATTTTTTGAACATTGTTCATTACTTAAAAAAAAATACTAAAAAATAATTATTATTATTATTAATAATTAATAATAATAGAACCATGTTACTAAAATCATCCACCTTCGGTACATCAAGACATTAACACCAGCAATATTGGATGAGATTATAGACGCCCAACGGCAAAGACTTGATGTTCTTACTGCTAGACTGCATCGTTACAAGAAAAGTAGTGCGAGAAGGCAACAAAATCGAACCTTTCAGGCAGATGAAAGAAGGTTCTATCGTGAACTGAGTGTAAAGCAAAAACACCAGCAAGACACCAAATTGCCTCAACTGGAAGATATGACTAACTATTGGTCAGTTCTTCGGGGAAAACTGACAGAAGCAATTTCAACTCTGTGTGGTTCCAACTAGACAAGGCAAGAGCGAGCAATAACCCTCAAATGGAGCTGACTAACATCACAGCTTTAGATGTTTCAACGGGTTTTTTTAGAACAAGTAACTGGAAAGCTCTAGGTCCGGACATGGTGCACAACTTCTGGTACAAGTACCTGACTATTGTGCATCCTGGGTTGGCACGGTGTTTTCGGAAGATCATCGAACAACCAGATCTGATTCCAGGCTTTATGCATCAGGGTACTACGTATATTTAGCCTAAAAAACCAGATGCTCAAAATTCATCTGATTTTCGACCAATAGCGTGTCTTTCAACAATATATAAATGTCTTACAGCTATCATAGCAGATAAGGTATATTCTCACTGCGACGAGAATGACATCCTTACAGAAGAACAAAAAGGATGTTGTAAAAGCTCGCGAGGCAGTAAATATCTAGTCACCGTAGACTCTGTTGCCATGACGCAAGCTCGTAAACATCAAAGAAACTTGCACATGGCATCAATTGACTACAAGCAAGCGTTTCCTTCTATACCACATGACTATTTGCTTGAAGTATTAAAAATATACAAAATTTGCCCACGCATTATTGACTTCCTAAGTCGTGCGATGATGCTTTGGGGTACAACAAGCAAGTATTTTGATCATGGATAATAAAGGATGACTAGATCAATACGCATTACGACGCACAGTGGTTCGAAACAGCTAAAAAGGCGGAAATAATTCTCAGAAGCAAGATTTTTCGATGAATTTTGGTATCTAGGTGTTTTGAGATATGGGGATTCTGAATTTTGCAATATCAGTGGCGTAGGTTACCGTCATAAGGCAGTGGCGTAGTAAAAAAAACTAAACATGTTTCTTTAAACAAAACTGTATGATACCCATGGGTTTTGAAGGGTAAGAAATCTAAATTTTTCATTGCCAGTAGCATAATTTGCCTCCCTGATGCAGTGGGGTATTGGAGTTTTTAAAAGAATAAATGAAAACATCGTTAATTGTCAAAGAAATGGGTTTTTACGTGTGAGGAATCAAAATTTACCGTTAAGTGTTGCATAATCCCTTACAATGGGAAAAGAGAAATTATTGAGAAAAAAAAAGTAACAATTAACTTTGCGTATTCACATATCACATATCACGGGAAAAACACAGTGCCAATAAGGGGTTTTAAGCATTTTGATGATTTCTTGAGATAAAGGTTTCTTCTTCATGCATTTATTTATAAAATAAACAAATAATATCAAACGAGAAGGCTTCACCGATAAACATAATCACTTATATAATTTGAACACAATCGGAAAGAAAAACGATTACTTTCTGTCTATAAATGGACAAACTATGAATTTGTTTATCAAATACACAAATAATATCGAATGACAGGTCTGCATCAGTAAAATATCCACTAATATAATTTAAAGACGATTATAAAGAAAAACGGTTACTTTCTATCTTTAAATGGTCAAACTATGCATTTGTTTATAAAATAAAATTAATATCGGTGAGCGCGCGCGGTAGACGAGGCGATTCCCGAGTTTTATCAATAAATACCGCTTGGGGGCGCGAATCGCCAAAAAAAACCGACTGCTCCGTGATGTATACACACTAACGACTCATACTATTTAGGATTAACCTATGACATCTCGTAACATATTTTTATAATTCAATGCAAAGTTGACGTTTGTTGACTTTCATGAGAATTTCGTAGTGTATATTTGGGCCTCTTGGAGCAGCAGTCAGTGGGCTACATTCAACTGTTGGCTTATCGCTTTTTTTAAGCGAAATGGGTCCTTTAATTTGATATATAACATGTTAGCTCTTTGTGGGTTCTTAATGAGGTAAGGGCGATAGGCTTAACAACCGAAAGTCACAGTGGCTTCAGAGTGCGCAATTCTGCTGTGGATACGTCATGTTCAGGAGAATGTTACGGGACTTCAGAGTTACCAAGGATAAAAATATGGTTGCTGTGTGATGCCTTGTATATTTACGAGTGAAAAAAATACACAATTATACACCAATAACGACTTTCATATATTCGACTTATTTCCGCTGGTTTAGCCGTTTCGGACCACTGTGCGACGGGTATATTCCAAGGAGACCCATTCAGTGTATTATGGTTCTGTTTAGCGTTGAACCCACTGAGCAAAACATTAAATAGTAGCATGTCTCATGGGTTCCGATTACATGATAACGAGGATGGTCATCAAGTGACGGATGACCTGAAGCTATAAGCTAGTTCAAACCAGAAACTGCTGCAAGTGATCGATGTCACAAAGAAGATTTCCAATGATATCCACCTGGAATTCGGACTAGATAAATGCAGAACAGTGCATTTAACCAGAGGAAAATTAGGGACCGCAGAGCTAGAAAACAATTTCGAGAATGACATCGAGGCAATGGCTGAGGGAGGGTCATATAAATACCTGGGTATTCTCGAATCTAATGGTATTCAGCATACGATAGTTAAGAAAAACCTAACGACTGCCTTCACTACAAGACTCAGATTGGTTCTCAAGAGATCTCTTAACTCGGCAAACAAGACCAGGGCAATCAACACCTATGCCATCCCTGTCCTCACGTACTCCATTGGGCTTATCAAATGATCGAACACCGACCTCGAACGAATAAACAGAATCATCCACGTAGAGATGACGAAGCACCGAGTGCACCACAGTAATTCGGCGATTGAAAGGGTAGTTCTACCATGACATAGAGGGGGTATGGACATTGTAGATGTCAGGAAACTGTGTGAGTCACAAGTTATACAGTTGTGAGACTATTTTAACAGCCAGCGAGATGTGACGCTTTACAAACCATCTGTAGAGCTGATCTTGACTACACGCCCTGGAATTTGTCCTCAGAGGAGGCCTTGAATATCAGGGCAGAAACTATAGAGGAATTAAAATCGCGATGGAGACAGAAGCCCATCCACGGCGAGCACCCCAAAACGTTAGATCAACATGAAGTGGATAGTGAGGCATCCAATATTTGGCTGAGAAAGGGCGTCCTGTATCCGGATACGGAAGGATTCGTTATTGTGATACAGGAAAGGGTTGTCAGCACCAGAAATTATCGCAAACATGTGCTATTTCATGACGTGGTTGACCGGTGACGATTATGTCGAGATACAAACGAATCCATCCAGCACATTATTGATGGTTGTCGCGTAATGGCTCGCAGAGAATATACAAAAACTTGCCTTAAGCTGCCTTAAAACTTTGCCTTAAAGCTAGGACTCGTAACAGAATGGATGCCTTCCTATAGATACATTCCAATGCCTGTTTTAGAAAACGAAGATTATATCTTATACTGGCATGTTACTATTCAAAAGGATCATTACATCCGAGCCAACCGACCAGACATCGTAATGCGAGAAAAAAAAGGTGGAAGAGTCTACATCACCGACTTTGCTTGGCCACTTAACCGAAATTTTCAGGCAACTTATACAAACAAGATCGGCACCAGTATCGCGCAGTGCCACCCACAATAGGCCTCCCTCGGATGGAGGCCATAGTTTAGTTGGGAGTGGCAATAGGACCGAACCGAGGCAATGACCAGGCAATGGCCCGAAACAAATGCGAGAACATCGATTTAAGTGGTCGGACCAACTTAGGAGGGACATCCTAACTTGTTAGCAAAGAATTATTTTAGAGATCAAGTATCCTTTTTGCGCAAAAACGGATATGAAGCTCTTTATCGGCAAGAAGAAGAGCAACATCCTCCAACGAACATACAACCCGTCCCAGCAAGAACACATTTGCAGATAGCCGATAATGATAACATGAGAAGTAGGAAATCTATCCACCAAAAAGTCTTTCTCAGGATGGACAAATTATCCGAAGCTAATAATGCTTTCCCCGATTTACTCACCGAAGATGTTAATCTCTGGAATCTGAATTGTGTAGTTTACGTTAAGGCGTTCTCCCTGCTTAGCGACAATAAAAGTAACTTTACTTCAGTACACCTGAGTAAGACTCGCGAGCGTATGTCACAGCTTCAGTTCAAAATTGAAACGGCCAGACGGCATGCATCAGACATCCAGTGCGTGATTGGCTACATAACATCAAATAAAAAATTCACTCCAAAAGTTAGGTCACTTGCTCGAAACCTGAGGAAAGCAAATCACATGCTGAACAAGTGTAAACTGTTGACCATCAAGCAGAACTGGACGCAAAAAATCACATCTCTTACAGCAGCGAAACAGCGCCTTGAACGGCAAGTAAAATGGGTTCAGGGAAATTCCAACTTTTCTACTCGTTTCAGCGCCAGGGTCAGATAAAATCAACAACTTTTGGTAGAAGAAGTTCACTTCTACACACCAACATCTAGCTCGTATATTTACTACTTTCTTAAACGGAGAACAATCCATTCCGCAGTGGCTAGTGGAAGGACGCTCGGTATTGATCCCTAAGACCGGAGATTTGTCAAGTCCACAGAACTACAGGCCCATAGCTTGTTGAAATAGCAGCAACAAGCTATTCACTGGTATCCTCAAAGAGAGCATATTAACATCTATCGAACCGGTATGGAGTGCAATAGTTGAACAACGTGGATGCAAGAGAGGACTAGCAGGTTGCAGGGAGAATCTGTTAATAGACAGGTGTAGTACCCAAGACTCGATCAGATATCGACGCAATCTAGCCATAGCTTGGATTGATTACCGTAAGGCATTCGATAACACGAAACATGAGCTATTTATTAAGTTCCTTGAGTGCATGAAGGTGCATCCAAAAATAGTGGGATGCATAAAAGAGCTTATGCTCTTGTGGCGAACAAGATTTGTCATAACATCTGACAAAAAACAAATGACTACCAGCTAAATCACATATAAGAGGGGGGTCTTCTAATGAGACTCTCTAATTCTGATACGTTTCTGCATCTCCCTCTTGCCTCTATCTATTGTGCTCGGAGGCAAAAGGTCTGGATAACTATGTGGCCCGCCGAACAGAAGAGAATATAAGATCAACCACCTTTCATACCTCGGAAGAGGATCTTAACATCCTTGTGGAGGCGGTGAATAGGTACTCTGAAGCGATTGGCATGAGCTTCGGACTGGACAAGTGTGCCTGCGGCCACCTACACCAAGGAAGACTAGAAACTATACCATTGCGTGACGATCAGGGTTTTCAACTCATAGGCGGCAATACCATTCAACATCTTGGTAATGGAGGAACATATACAAATCTTGGAATACCGCAAGCGGAAACCCAAAATGTGCTTGTGTTAAGAACGGCCCTTGAAAAAAGTTATCGGCAAATTCTCCAAAAAATTTGGGCTTCCGAATTATCTGGAAAGAATACGATCCAGACGATCAATATGCTGGTCGTTCCTATACGGCTCTACACGTTTGATGCAGTAAAATGGAATGCCGATGAGTTGCAGCAACTTGACTGAAGCACACGCAAGATGATGACAATCCATCGATCTCATCATCCTAGATCTTCCGTACCTCGAATATAAAGGGGGTAGAGTCTTGCTAAGCTTGGAGTGTCTTTATCGAAGAACGGTTCTGGCTACAGCCTGCTCAGTTCTAAATAGTGGAGTATCTCTCTTATGCGACTCGTACCTCAACATAAAGTCGTCAATGTTGCGGCGTTTTCATTCCAGCGACACTACACATGGCCTAGCATCACTAACACCTTCGGTGCTAAAAAGTCGTGTTCAGGAAGCAGAACATACGCTTCTTAATGCATATTAGGACACCTGCCCGCCTAAGTCTTGGACGTGAGTCTTGCAAGCCCTCTTACATAGATCCCTCCGGGATCCCGTTGGTTTTTGTTGACTCGGGGGTAAGCTGTTTAGAAGATATAAAATTGCGGTAAAAAAAATACGAATGGCTAAGATACGCTTCTTACCCTAACCTTCTAAGATACCCTTTTTCGTGTACAATTTTTTGTTTAAAGAAAAATTATGGGAAAAATTATGAAAAAATATTATATCCTAAAAATTTGTCAAAAGTTATTTTGTCAAAAAAAGAACACATAGGTAATAAGTTTCTGTCAAACTGGTATACAATTCCAGGGGTGGTACTTTAGAATATAAAAATACTTGAAAAGTAAGGTTTTCTAAAACACGTTTAGTATTTTAAAAGTTCTGAAAACAAGGTCATAAACAAAATTTTAAATACGTGGTACCTTTTTTTTAATCGTGTATAATCTATGGGGATAAGACCTTCGAACTCCTTAAAACTAGATGTATTTTTGTTCAATAAGCACAAAATATGTTTGAGGTTATATAATTCAAAATGTCTTCCGGGATAGATTAGAATTTTTATTTTAAAAACACGTGTTCATTTATTTGTTAAAAGAAAACATTTGATGGGGTGGTCAGCGTTTAACCAAAATATTTATGTTTTTCACCATCACCCTAATACACATTTCGATGGGTGCAAATAAGACTATTCCATAAAATACTAAAATACTCAATTCAAGTCTTTTCGCTCTTCGGGCTTCTTTTTTTAATTGGTCAGCCACTATCGCCGGCGTGGACGGACAGCCCGTACAGGAATCGTGGTGGGAGGTGACGAAACTGCGTAATTTTGAATAAGCGTGTATAGGGGACCCGGATTATTTTTCAGGAACGGTGACTCTGGGATACGGGGCGACCTCTCCGAGTATACAGCCTTATCTTTGCGTGCGGGGCTCTACCAGGATGGACGAACCCTTTCCCTAGCCACTCGTGGGAAGGACAATGATAACACCAAACATAGTTGTCGTAAGTGCGGTTCAAAACAATCAAACGCGCAAATCTCCCGACAATGGGCCGAACAACAATGCCGATTACCCTACAGTTAGGAAAGCCAATCACGACGGAGTCAATGCGATGGACCGGCGAAGTCTCAATACCTTTGGATGGGCGATTCGACTCAATGACTACATGCTAGAGTGCTACGACACCAGTATGACTCTTGAACGAGAATGTTACATGGCACGAATGCATGCTCTGTGGTGCGAGAAACACCCAGAGCCCTCGCATTTTTCGCATAAATGTCTGCAAAACCGTGCCAAGGAACTCCGGAAAATGGGTTAAATAAGCGGAGCGCCTACTTCGCCGCAGCCAGAACAAGCCGGCAATAGAGAGAGAGAGGAAACACTGAGACCAACCGCGGGCAGGCATCCAATAGAGGAAGAGCGATGCTTCAGGTCCCGGATCTGGCTGAACTGGATGATGAGCTTCGCGGAGATTTTCCCGAAGAATCCGACCTCTGGAGTATCAATTGTGGTTTATATAATGTAGCGAAAGCTTTGGCGGATGCAAACTCTAAAACAAAACCAACAGCTGATCATAACACCAAAAGAAGAATGAATTAGCTCACCACGAAGATAGGCTGGTCAAGACAGTACGCGTCCCGCATTCAGTATATGATTGACTACATAACATCTAGCAGGAATTTCACCGCCAAGGTTCGACAGTTTGCGGGCGAACTGCGGAGCCGTTATCACACAGTGAACAATTCAAAGCTGTTGACCATCAGGCAGCATATTGTTGAAAGAATAGGGTACTATCTGAGGCTTGGAGAAGACTACAGCGGAGGGAGAGGTGAGTCAGAGAAAACCAACAGTTTATCTCTGACCCATCTCGATCCTTCCAAATCCACCAGTTACTGTCGACCATCCGCCCAAGCCAGATGAGGTCGAAGCATTTTTGAGAGAAGTATACGAAGTCCAGAATCCACTTAAAGAAGGTTCATAGAACATAAATAGCTTCAAGGAGCTATGCAATGCCCTCATAATACCTCAGAAAGAATGCCCACCTATTACTACCGAGGAGGTAAAAAAAGTATTCAGAGGCATGAAGAACTATTCCCTCCGGGATCAGATGGTATCCGGGATCAGGTGGAAGGTAGCAGAGTACTCCTTCCAAAGATGAGCAACTTAGCTGACCCGAAGAATTACAGGCCAATCACTTGTCTGAACACACTGTATAAAGTCTTCACAGCTATCCTAAATAATAGGATTGTTCGGACTATCCAACCTGTGTGGCGAGAAACGTAGGAACAACGCAACTCAAAGAAAGGCGTAGCAGGATGTGGGGAGAACTTGCTCATCAATAAATATGTCTGCAAACACGCTGCATCGTACCAGCGCTTCATGTAGATGGCCTGGATTGATTACCGGAAAGCTTTCGATTCAACCCCGCAAAGACTTATCATATGTCTGTTACAAAGCTTAAATGTTCGGCCGCACATCGTATATCGCTTTGGAAAACCAGATTTATTATCTCATCTGGAAAACATCGTGTGACAACTAATACCGCTACCTTTCAGAGAGGTGTCTTTCAGGGCGACACCATGAGCCCACTTCACTTTTTCCTTACATTATTGCCACGATCTCTCGCGCTTCACTATTCCGAAGGTTACTTCTGCGGAAAACCTGTAAATCGAAAGCATACGGTCACTCATGTATTTTACATGGATGATCTTAAGATCTATGCTAAAAATAAAAAGCAACTACACCTAGCTCTAGGGATTGTCAAATAATACAGTCAGGAGATTGGAATGGAATTTGGGTTAGAAAAATGCGCCAAGGTTTATTTGAAGCGAGGAAAACTTAATGTCATCCCCGAAGACCCTGAGCTCGTCCAAAGAAGCGCTATACGACACCTTAGCACTGTACTGGAGAGACCTATACATACCTGGGCGTGCCACAGAGCCGCATTCAGGACGTGACATCTATAAAGGATACTCTCCGCAGCAAATACGAATTTCTCATCCGGCAAATTTAGTCTTCCGAAGATTCGGCGATTAACAAAGTATCTGTACCGCACATGTTTGCCGTCCCGGAGTACTCTGTTCATTTGGAGTGATTCCATGGGCGAAGGAAGAGTGGAGATCCCTGGTTATCGGGTCACGAAAGGTTATGCACATGAACAAAAGCATGCACCTTAAGTCTTCTTTTTCGCGACTCCACATCTCACGCCGTAAAGGTGGTCGCGGAATATTGAATCTTGAATGTCTAAACAACATGATTATTCTGGATACAGTACATATTAGGGTGGTCCAAAAAAATGCGTTTTCTAATTTTTGGGATTATACTGAAAAATATTGTAGGATACATGAAAATAGAAAGCCCGTATTTTTCTGTTTTGCAAAAAAAATAATTAGTAGGACTACGCATTTCACTTTTCTCTCTTATGGAGATTAACACGTAAAATGACATTACTTTTTTCAACTGCAATTCTGCAATAGAAGTTATTATTAAATTTGTTTGCAACTTTAGGCGTTTATTTGCATAAGAATGATAATGCATTTTATCATATTTGGATGTTTTAAAAATGTTATGTAAGAATTTAACAACATCGTCAAGTTCCGTAAAATCGCTATATTCAAGACCATATAACGGGCTATCTATATATTTTTATCAACTGGAATTTCCCAAAACACGAGTTGCTTACCTAAGAACAGGTTTTTAAAGAAGAAAATAAAAACGAATAATAATGTATAGAAGAAAAAGACTATTAAAAACATGAAAAATCATTAAATTTAGAGTTTGGTGACGCCTTTGGTTTAAATATCAATACAATAGAGCAATGGACACCTGTCAATCCGAAGGCTCTACTCTTCTCTTAATTTGCTGCTCGGTGCTCCTCCTACTTATTTATGGCTCTTATTACCTGAGGCTCCTTCACACGGGCAGTCGTCATTTCCTCCACGTCTACCTGCGTACCCTTCCCCTTCCAGCGACACTACCCCTCACTGGATTGCTCCGGGCCTTCGAAGCTAGGTCCCCTATGGAGATAATCCCTTTCACATTACTTATTTCCTCGCCTACTTTTCAATTAAATATGCTAATAGCTCGACAAAATCCCTGACATTTTGACGAGTTTGAGAATATAATCGTAAATATATTTACGTAGATTCTCAACAATTGCGATTTGAATTGATGCAATCTTGAACCGATTACAATGGGAAAAACCGAAAAACTTACGTTTGTTAAAGTAGTATTATCTCACTGTAATTTAAAATTGGACCAAAAGTGGAAAATTTGAGGAAAAAACTGCAACTTTCTAAACCCATTGTGAGAGAATATGATTATAAATAATAATCTCACTGTAATTTAAAATTGGACCAAAAGTGGAAAATTTGAGGAAAAAACTGCAACTTTCTAAACCCATTGTGAGAGAATATGATTATAAATAATAATAATAACTTTTTTAAACACTTACGTTTGTTAAAGTAGTATTATCTCACT
>CAKNWW010196230.1:0-11474 GCA_932074435.1 Andricus kollari
ACGAGGGTTTCGCTGGTCTGTTGTTGTGATTCCATCGTGTCCTGTGACCACCCATCTCACGGTTGAGAGACGTGGCCATGAATGTGATTTACGGCGGTCCTACTGGGAGCCGGTGTCATTTTTTTAGATGGCAGTTGCTCCCAGTGAGACCCTGCGGTGGTTGTTAAACCTTATTTTTTTACATATATATATATTGTGACGAGGTAATTTGTACCACGCACAAAAATATTTAAAAATCATCAAATTCAGCTTCGAAAATCACTTCACTGGGGATATGAGTTTGCAATCACGAATCAAATCCTCGGGCTGTCTGTAAACAGTACTATACTAGCCGATAAAATAGAGTTCTACGGCTAGTATTCGAAAGAATTTTAATATTGATAGTAATTTCATCTATTATATTAAATATTGAAGATTGCTAATGTCAATAACAACTTAAACTCTCGAGGAGATATTAGCCTAGAATATGAGAGTTCGACGGCAAATATCTCCTCATAACGTCATGATCGATTTTCTATTACTATTAGTAATTTTCACAAACTCACCTTGACGAACTTGGCAGTTGTCCTTTTTCCTTCGACCGTCCTCTCATTCAGCAGTTCTACGTTCTAAACGCGGGTGGCGCTCCGACTCTTGAAAGGAGAGAACGGAGACGCCAATCTAAGAAATGTCATTCGTGATTCTAGACTCGTAGTGAGTACTTCGCCTCTCTAAAATATAGGACTAAAGGAACCAAATTGGAAAGTCCATTTTTCAAAGATTAAAACTGACGATGAGAGAACAAGCAAGAGGAGGACGGATTCTGCCAGGTGTGTTCCCTTAACTGCTCTTTTAGTGTATTAAGGCCATGTAACGAGTATAACAGCTGATCAAGTCAGTCCTCAGATCAGTATTTTTTCACCCATATTTAAAAATAAAATTTAAAATAACGCGGAAATATTTTCGGAAAATATTAATAAATATTAAAGGACCGTTTGTGGAAAGGCACAGAGTTGGGGGAAGAAAAAAGTTTATATATGAAAATCATAAATATTGACCGATGCATTTGGGCTTCACGGTAGATGTTTGACTTCTATCTTTCTCTGTCGGTAAAGAAGAAGTTCGTTGTTGGTAACTTTTTTTTTGTTAGGCTGCAGGTGGCGCCAGGTGTGATCGATTTGATTTCAAAATTATCACAAGATACAGGTTTGATATCAATCGAAGTAATGGAAAAAATGGCAGATACCATATATCATTAAGCTATTTCCCTTTCGGCGAGCCTCTAGGGGTAAGCGTGACACTATCCGATTCGGGTAGTCTTTTTTAGGTGGATTTGTAGTAAATGGGCTCACCACACCCACGACCGCCAACAGCAACGCAGTAGTATCAGACGGTCACCCATCCAAGTACAAACCGCGCCCAACACTGCTTAACTTCAGTGATCTAACGGGAACTGGTGCTTCCAGCGTGGTATGGCCATAATTTCTTTAAAATGTTGCGATTTGAATGAAACTTAGGCACAAAGCTTTTCAACTTACAGAATTCGAATATAACCTCAAAATTAAAAAATCCAAACATGCAATAAGGATTCGCATGCAATCCATGAAACTTATAGTTTCGTAATATTTTTGAGGTTATAAAATTCAAATCTAGCCACCGAAGAAGAGCAGAGCCATGAACTTTATTGCCTCCACTTTCATTTTCCAAGTTTTCAGGCCGATATATTATTTCGTTTGGATATAAGTTGGAAAAAATACATGTAATTTAGACGAAATAATAATCATACAATCTGTTTTACCCACAGACCCGTGGAAGTACGAAGTTGTCTGCTTGCTGCGATAGTGCTGCTCTGAGACAGCAATTTTTTCCAATTAGTAATTAAAATTTTTTTTCACAATTATAAATATTTTGGACCCAAGCCGCCTTCCTTCGAGCCTTCTGATTACCGTGCTAAAATTTCAAAACGATATCTCATTCCGTGTGGACGTAAGATTACAATGGAAAGTTTCGATAATACATTTTTTTCTTCAAAATTTCCACCGAAAAAGAGTAGAGCCGTAAACCTTAGTGTCTCCTCTTTCATTTCCCAAACTTTGAGCGCGATATCTTATTTATTTTGGACGTAAGTTTACAATGAAAAATTGAGGACTATCTTGGTGACGTGACCCACTCGTTACATGGCCTTAACTTCTTTCGTTTCAACGTCGTGTGCCGAACTGGTAGGCACACGTCGTTGAAATTTGTTAGTTGCTGACCTCGGATAAGGTCATTCTATGTTCGACTCGCGCTCGCGATTATAATTATTATACTCTAATCTATTTTTTGGGTCATTATGGACCCCCGCGTCAGCAATATAATTTAATGACTAATTGATTACAAATTACTAAAAGGTCAAGTGGTCAATCGGACCACTTTTTAAAAATAACGTTTTGTCGGTGTCAAAACGACCGCACTGTTCAGCCGGTAGTAAATGTCGGCATTTTCGAAGTCTAACTTTCGTTTGAGTGGGACGAAGGCCCACTCCGTATCTTTTGTCCACTTATTAAATCCGAATCTAACGTACTGTTAATTATGTTTGAATTTACTTTACAAAATGTGTGAATTAAACCTTATTTCAACCCTTTGCGTTAGTTCTTACCAGCCCACTCTACTGGAGCTAGCGGGCAAGTTATCAATAAACTAGCACAATACAATTAGAGTCTATTTGAAGAGAATTAAATGTCAATTCGCCTTTTGTTAGTTTTAGCTTAGGAAAACTATCTGGCGCCCTTCAGGCAATCCATGGACTCACTCTGAGTCCGCATCAAATAATATAAAATAGTAAAATTATTAAAAATAAAATAACCATCAAATAATAGGTTATAAATAGCGCCCAACGTAGGGGCATGAGTAACGCAGACGGTAGGTTAGGAAAAGTTTTGGAGAACGAATAAATTCGAACTTTAAAGAATTCACTACAAAATAAATTTAAATTAAGACTTGAAAAATAAAGCAAGTTAAATTCATGATAAAATAAATTGGAACAAATAAAGTTCTAATCATTAAAATTGTTTTGAAGTTTGAGGTGACTGGTGATAACAAAGAATGAGTCACCACACGTCATTCTGAATTGAAGAACGAGTGAGGTGTTGATAAACACTGACTAATTTACCTTCACCATTTTAAAAACAAAATGAATCTTAATTAATTTTGAGATTAAATGTAAATTTTGAAATTAAACTAAATAATAATGAAAATAAAACTAAAATGGAGTTAAAATAAAGCTTTTACTTTGATTTGAATCAAAATAAGTGAACTTTCCTCTTGTTTATAAAAACAAAGGAAGTTTTATTTTATTAATTGGGGAAAACAATTTAAAAACAATTATCAATGGAATAATTTGACATAAATAACTTAATTTTGACAACGAAAGTAAAGTAATCAATAATTATGTCATTTCCAGTCCAACTTTTTGGAACTTTTGTTCATGCTGTAATTGATACAGGTGGTAATAAAAATTTAATTGGTTAGCAGGTATTGCAAAATGGCAACTATCCATTACAGATTGAACACTCGGACATAACTCACATTGCGGACCTATTATTAAATCAGGTTCCGGTTTTGGGCGTTTGTAGCTTGTCGGTCAAAGTGGCCAATCGAACAGCGCTATTGAAGTTCTTGGTTCTTGAAAATTTTAGTGACAGCTGTGTGCTGGGAACTGAGTTCCTCGAAGCGTTTATCGCCACAATCACCTTTAATTAAAAGGCAAACCTGCTTGAACTTGTTCATTTATCCTTTTTGACGTATCATGGATAAACGGGCAAGGCAGACTGGGGTTGTACAGAATGGTTACTAGTCAGTTAAAAATTGTTTGTTTATTATTTTTGATGTAACAAGGACAAACAGACAAAACTGAATTCGCATCGCGATAAACAGAACATAACCTCACTGGAACTTGGATTGATCAATCCAATAATCAAATAACGGCGATAGTGGGGATATAAAAATAAACCCAGATTCATCTCAGGCTTCAACAACTATATTTAGCTGGATTTGAGTATTCCGCAGGAGAATTGAAAATTTAATTGAATTTACTCTGTTTCATGTGCATGATAAATTTCAGGATGCTTGATGATATGTACCTTGATTGATCTGAATCTACTCTGAATATGTTATATTTTGTCTTTGTTATTTTACCTTGACACTTTGAATTTTGTTTCGATTGTAATATGAAACTTTGATTTTTTTTATTGGTGCTTTAAAATTTTGCATTTTTTTGGGGGCACTGCACCTCAATTTAAAAATGGCGGATGAGCGGGATATTGAGATCCCACCTTACGTGTTGTCAATGTCTGAGGATGACCTCAGACGATAATTGGGCGAAAGGGGGCTGGACCTATCGGGATCCTTAGAAGTTCTACGGGCCCGGGCCATACGGTCCCTGAGAAGGACAGTTTCGGTATCGGGAGTGCCACAAACCTCGGAATACGAACCGGAAATGGACATGAGTGACGCGCATCGCTCCGTCGAGTTATGGGGGTTTATCAACGAGATAGTCGGCCGAGTGTTGCTTCACGCAGGAAGTGCCCCATCGCGTAATGGTAGTGAGGCAGACTTATACGAGGATAGTATGAGTGCTGGCCGGAGATTATTCGAATCTCCCGGTAATAGTATTGCGGGGCAATTAAGTACTAGGTCCCTTGAACCACATCTTGTGCCTTCACATTCTGGGGTAACTAGTGTCCATACTTCGGTCACTAGTACCTCCTCCGTGTTTTGCTATACGAGGCCAGCAATGACCTCGACCCCGTACCTCCCATTTAACAATATTGAGTTAAGTGCCGGTCACATTCCGGGATACGCCCCCTGTCAATATAATACAATTACCGCGCAACACCATCACGAAAAATGGTGTCGGTAGGATTTGACTTCGCGTCGCACCCATTGGGTACTCAAAATGGAGCCGTTTCACGGTTCTCTCCGGATCCTCTCGAGCGCTTTGAAGGGGCTAGCCCCACACGCACCACTCCGGATAGGGGATGGGGAAATAATCCGCTGACGTCATCGTCCCAACGCGACCATATACAAACTCAGTCAGCTCATGAACACGTTCAGACGGGTACTGTGTATAATAATTTTCCTCCAGCGAATGGTTCAGTCTTCGTGTCGGCGGGGGCATCACCTGGCCTAGGGGCAAATTTTGCGGTGTCTACACCATTTGCAACTGGCCCTCCGAGGTTCAGCCCCACCTTTCAGCAGGCCATGATTGAGATGCCTTACCCCACCATACCACCGTATTCGTCCATCTTTGCTTAACCTAATCAGGCAGGAGAGGAACGGCCTTTCCTCATGATGTACGGAGATATCAACTATCAATGTCGCCTTGAAGAACAAGTCGCCACTCGTTATCAGGGTCGCGATGAAAGGACCGCTGATTTTCTGACATGTTTACAAGGTTTGTTTCTAAAATTTCAACGACCTGTTACCATGCAAGAACAAATGGATAGGGCCCATCGTAATCTTAGACCTGATCTTTAAAGGTCTATTCGCCGTTTCGAGTTTTCCGACTATAATCAATTAACGCTACTTGCGGTAGAAGTGGAAAGAACGATCCGTCTCTGGAATCCTTGGTGAGTGCGTTGGTGAAGCTGGTGGATAAGCTGGGCACCACGACCTGCTCACATGATAAGCCTACTTTTGGAAATGGTAATCAATCCAGATTCAATAATAATAAACGCAGTGTGAACACAATTAAGGGCGAAACTCATAGTGAGAAGGGCCTGGCGCAGGCATCAACCAAGCCTGACTTCGCAAGACCGAGTCCATCTCTGAGAAAGAGTGTCCAACCAAAAGCGGAACCACCCTGTTTCAATTGTGGTGGAGCTGAACACGGTTGGAAAGCATGTTAAACCCGATAGGCCAAGTTTTGCCATAATTGTGGCAAGCACGGCCAAATTTGGGAGACTTGCGATTCTGCCCATTGTCAGGGAAACCACTAAAGGAGGGCCGTCTCAGGGGCGACGCCACTCCTTTTATTCTTAAGCAGACCCTTATTTCTGCTATTAGTGATTTACCTGACTCAACCCCTTCAAATTCAACTAATAAACCTAAATTGACTGAGAAATCATCTTCTGAAACTAAACCTAAATTGACTCAGAAATTATCTTCTGAAACTAAACGTAAATTGACTCAGAAATCATCTTCTCAAACCAAACCTAAATTGACTCAGAAATCATCTTCTGAAACTAAACCTAAATTGAACCAGAACTCATCTTCTGAAACTAAACCTGAATCAACTCAGAAATTGTCTTCTGAAAATCAGCGTGATTTGACTTTGAATAAATTAGCTTTAACTCTTGAAGCGGGGAAGGAGACCTCGCCACCCTCAGTCGCTCAATTGAATTCGGGAACTCATGTTCCCACTCGTCTTTCAAAATCGCTCTCTCGTTCCAAATCATACCCATCTTTGAGTGCTGGACTTACCAAACTCTCGGATGTTCAGGGGACGAAGGGGCAGATCATTAACAACTTTTCTGAATCAACACCTGATCGTCTATCAGGTATTGGTACCAACTCGAGACCCTACGTCAGTATAGCGATAGAGGGTACCGAAATCGGTTTATTGGTAGACACGGGTTCATCTAGAACTTATTTAGGGTCAGTGGGTTTGAAGATACTCGGTTCCGGTGGCAATACAAATGATTACTCGAAGGCAGGCGCAGTTATGATGGTCAATGGCACTATTGAGTCTGTAATTGGTGAAGCGTGTCTGCCAGCCACCTTTTCAGGAACCACCCATTCAATTAATTTTAAGATCATACCTGGCCTAACTGATACTTGCGTCCTCGGCATGGATTTTGCTGAAAAGTTCAGTTTCGTTCTGGATTTGCGTGACAAGCAGTTGTGGCTGGCTGATGAGCAAATCATAAAATTTCCGTTTGGTCCCGCGGGCGAGAATAAGATCGACACTTGCAAAGGCATTGCATTGCCGGATGAAGCGGAGAAGTTGAGGTTAGACCAGTTTTTGAAGGGTATAATAAAACCGAAACCCGATAAGTTACCCGCTGCGAAATTTGTCGAGCATGTGATCGACACGCACGGGAATCCTCCTATTCGCCAGAGGAATCATCGCATGTCACCCAAAGTGTGTGACACGTTAATCGCAGAAGCGAATATATTAATTGAGCAGGATTTGATTGAGCCTTCAAGTAGTGAAGGGTGCAGCCCGGTGGTAATGGCCCGTAAGCCGGACGGTAATTACCGTCTGTGTATTGATTTTCGATGGGTTAATGACGTGTCGAAGAAAGATGCGTATCCGATTCCGTTTATAGCGGAAATCTTGGACCGCTTGAATTCCGCTCGTTACATCTCAACCCTAGATCTGAACAAGGCTTACCACCAGATTTCTCTCAGTGAATATAGTAAGCCCATAACAGCTTTTACTATCCCGGGAAAAGGGTTGTACCAATTCAAAAGTATGCCGTTTGGTCTCACCGGGGCCCCAGCAACCTTTCAACGGTTGATGGACAAGGTAATCACCCCGGAAATGAGATTATACGTATTTGCATATCTCGACGACGTGATCGTCGTCGCTGAAACCTTTGACCAATACTTGTACTGGTTGGAGCGGACCATTAGCCGCTTAAATGAAGCCGGGCTGACGCTCAGTCCAGACAAGTGTAAATTCTGTCAAACGCAAATAAAGTTTCTGGGATTCAAGGTGAACATAGATGGGTTGCTGGTAGACAATGATAAGGTCCGCCCCATACTTGAATATCCTCGACCCAGAAGTGTTAGACAAGTCAGACGTTTCATAGGGGCTATATCATGGTATAGGCGATTCATCAAGGATTACGCTAGAATCTGTGAGCCACTCACTCGTCTTACCAAGAAAAATTACAATATCTCCTGGGGAGATGAGCAGGAAGAGGCATTCCAGACTCTAAAAACGGCCTTGGTGTCATCGCCTGTATTGGCGTACCCCGACTTCAATCTACCATTCTGTGTCCAAACGGACGCAAGTGATTTTGGTTTGGGGGTGGTAATCACCCAAATTCAAGATAAGCATGAGCGTGTAATCACATACGCTAGTCGCATGATGTCAAAAGCCAAGCAGAACTACTCGACTACCGAGAAAGAGTGTTTGGCCGTAGTATGGGCCATCAGAAAGTTCCGGTACTATCTCGAAGGGTACCACTTTTCAGTGGTGACTGACCCCAGTAGCCTCCGATGGCTATACAACCTCAAAAGCCCGACAGGTAGGTTTGCGCGCTGGGCGTTGGATCTCCTAGAATAAAGTTTCGAAATTTTTCATATGAAAGGATCGATGCACCAAATGCCGGATGCACTTTCCCGCATGTTCGAGGATGGAGAAATCGACCATATTGCGGCCATGATGCCTGTCGAGGACGAGTGGTATGCCAGGCGGCGTGAGGCTGTGTTGAAGTCACCCGGGATATACCATGGTTGGAAAGTGGTCAACGGAGAGCTTCTTAAGTACCGGAACAATCCGTTGTTGGGGGAAATAATTGACGACTATGATGTTTGTAAACTGGTGGTTCCTAAGAACCTCCAGTCAGACCTGGTGCATGAAGTGCATTGCGCACCTGAAGCCGGCCATTTAGGTAGGAAGAAGACCCACTATCGTGCCGCAATACGATATTATTGGCCTGGCATGTTCAAGGACATCACGTCGTTCGTTAGAAATTGCGAAACATGCCAGCTCAATAAACCTGAGCAAGCTCAATCGCGTGGGCTTATGACCCAGCGAATAGTCCAGGAGCCATGGACAGTCGTGGCAACCGACGTCATGGGTCCTTTTCCTCGGAGTAAGCAGGGATATGAATACCTACTAGTATTCCAGGACTTATTCTCCAAATGCATCGAGTTGGCACCCTTGAAAAAGGCCAATGCGGAAAGCATTAATAAAGCTTTCCTTGAACTAATTGTAACTAAGTGGGGAACACCTAAGGTGCTCCACTCAGACAGTGGCACCGAATTTAATAATAACGCGGTGAACGACCTTGCTGTGAAGTTCGGTATCCACCTCTCGTTCACACCACTTTATCATCCTCAGGCTAATCCTGTGGAGAGAACCAATAGAGTTCTCAAAACTATGATCAGATCAATCATTGACCAAGATCATAGAAACTGGGACCTACATCTCAATGAGTTCCGAATCGCCTACAACACGGCCCTTCATGGTACCAACCGGGTGACCCCAGCGTTTCTTAATTTGGGTCGGGAGCCCCGTCCGCGAAAATCTATTCGCAGTTTAAGGGAGGGGGAGGTCGAGTTGCCGCCACCTGACCTTGAAGTCTGGAGAACTCGAATGGCGCGATTAGAGCATCTGAGAGATCTTATGAGCAAGTTCCAAGATCAGGCTTTTGTCAGGCAAGCCAAATATTATGATGTCAACATCGCGACTTGCGGTTTTAGGTGGGCGAAAAGGTTAAGAAGCCGACTCAAGTGTACTCCAGTAAAAGTGGGCACGTAGCGGCAAAGCTGGCCCCGAAGTTCAGTGGCCCATTTCTCGTAGTGGAAATAATTTCACCAAACGTCTATAAGTTAGCTTCGCCAGAAGGGCGAATAGCTGGAAGTTATCATACTTTCCACCTTCAGAAGTACGTTGAGGACCTGGAAGACGAACCGAGTGGTCCGGAGGAGTTGGCGGAACTAGATAGGATGTTACTTGAAATCAGCGACTGGGGCCGGGGACATATTGATCATCACTCGGACTCCGATTCGGGAGTGGGTGATCGCGTTAGACTCCGAACTCGCTCGTATTCGAATTAGGGGCTCGGCTGTTTTTAAAACCGGTTGGAGCCAAAATCCCACGAATAAAAGTCTCATTAATCAAAAATCCTCTGCATTATTCATTTGCATGATTGAAAATTAGGCTAGTTGTTAGTTATTATACTCAGGTAAATGTTAATAAGTATAATTATATGCAAAGTAGAATAAGCAATGTCGGGGCTCATCGGAAGAACCTCGGTATATTAGTGTCATTCCTAGTAGGATTAATTAATTAATTGGAGCAATTATTAATAAAATTAAGTCAGATTTAAGTTAGAGGGTAGAAAATAGCACACCAGTTCGGTGAATTATCGGGTAATTAAATTCACGTGATTTCTCAGAAAAGTCCTTTTGTCAAAATCTAAAAATAGAAATTTCGTTTATTGTGTCGTCTTATTAGTTGGATACACCTGTGTATGATGGTGTATGGAACCCGAGGTCTAACAATTAACCAATTTCAACCATTTTTGTTTTGTTTTGTTTGTTTGTTTTGGCAAACCAAACTAGACAGAAAAAGTGGGGAACAGCCTGGTATTCACTCCAGTGGGCCGAATCTTGTGAGGGGGGAGTTGTGACGGGGTAATTCGTACCCCGCACAAAAATATTTTAAAATCATCAAATTCAGCTTTGAAAATCACTTCACTGGGGATATGAGTTTAGAATCACGAATCAAATCCTCGGGCTGTCTGTAAACAGTACTATACTAGCCGAGAAAATAGAGTTCTACGGCTAGTATTCGACGGCAAATATCACCTCACAACGTCATGATCGATTTTCTATTACTATTAGTAATTTACAAAAACTCACCTTGACGAACTTGGCAGTTGTCCTTTTTCCTTCGACCGTCCTCTCACTCAGCAGTTCTACATTCTAAACGCGGGTGGCGCTCCGACTCTTGTATTTTCTGGGTCATTATGGACCCCCGCGTGAGCAATATAATGTAATGACTAATTGATCACAAATTACTAAAAGGCCAAGTTCGCACTGTTCAGCCGGTAGTAAATGTTGGCATTTTCGGAGTCTAACTTTCGTTTGAGTGGGACGAAGGCCCACTCCGTATCTTTTGTCCACTTATTCAATCCGAATCTAATGTACTGTTAATTATATTTGAATTTACTTTACAAAATGTGTGAATTAAACCTTATTGCAACCCTTTGCGTTAGTCCTTACCAGCCCACTCTACTGGAGCTAGCGGGCAGGTTATCAATAAAATAGTACAATAAAATTAGAGTCTCTTTGAAGAAAATTAAATTTCAATTCGCCTTTTGTTAGTTTTAGCTTAGGAAAACTATCTGGCGCCCTTCAGGCAATCCATGGACTCATTTTGAGTCCGCATCAAATAATATAAAATAGTAAAATCATTAAAAATAAAATAACCATCAAATAATAGGTTATAATATATAAAAAGTTTGTCATAAGGACAACCGCAGGATTTCGCTGGGAGCAGGTGCTAATCCGAAAAATTGCACCCGCTCCCAGCGAAATCGCGGTAAAATTTCAGCTGCATCCACGTCTCACGACCGTGAGATAGGTGGTTACAGTCTGCGACGGATTCAATACGATGATCCGGCAAAAGTCTCGTGCACCCTGAGGACACGGAGCGACCCAAGGACGACCGCCTTCTGCATTTTCCCCGCAAGTGTCTTAGCATTTTCTTGACACGCAGGGATGCTTTTCAGGCTATTAACCAGTGAAACCTTGGCACCTCCAAGAGCGCCGAT
>CAKNWW010196253.1:0-10414 GCA_932074435.1 Andricus kollari
TGTTAATTAAGTGGGATTTTGAAGTGCCCGGTGGCACGTGTTAATATTCGAATTTCCAAAACAAAAATTAGCTTTTTTTTTCTCCGAAAATGGAAATTTTTTTGGGGGTGGAGGTGGGCTTGCACTGTACCTCGAGAAGCGTTTTTTGGATCACCCTAATTTGTGTACATAATCAGAATTTACATGAATTTATAATCAGTTAAAATAATGTTTTAATATAATTATTTAATAATTAAAACTATTCATAAGCTAGACTTTCATTTCAATATTCAAATAATTGTGAAAATTAGATACAATTTTTTCATGTTTTCAAATTATCTACTGGCGACCCTAACTTTGTAACAATCGCGTGTTCAGAAAGAAAATAGGTATCAGGTGCACAAAGCGATGCGCCTGTGCACAAAGGGCGTCACTCTTCAATAGGATAAGTCACTGAGTTGAATGTCAGAGTAATAACACTAAAACTGTCGTCTGGGTTAAACCTCAGGGCTCGCTTCAGGTTCACTTGAAACTTTTCTATTTTAATTCGTCTCTTAAGAGAAAACTTAAAAGTACTTTACAAAGTACTAAAAATCATTTTATTTCAAAATAAAAAATATGTATTTATTTGCTTTCACCCGAGAACGATTTGGCGACTGCGCGGGTAAAAAATTCCAAAATGTATATTTTTGGGCCACCCTAGTGTTTATACGTCCAGACACAAGCAACTTCCCCTTTTCAGTAGGGTAAGTTTCGACTTGACTGTGTTATAAACGTACATAGACCTACGGACTCTCCGGACGCTTAGACATTTGGAAAAAACTGAAAAGCAGAAAATAAAAAAAAAAAATATTTTTTTTCAACAAGTGTTTATTAAAATATATAAAAAGGAAAAAAAATAATTCAAGCTCAAAAAGGGGGTTGTTATGATAATAATAATATAATAATAATAAGTATAATAATGCTTTGTTAGAGCTACCATCTGCTACTCCATAGGTTTTTAGTCGCTTTCTTACTGATGGTCTATAAATTTTCTTACAATGCGACAGGTGTTTCATAAAATCGACTTCTAAGCCAATACTCTATTGACTCCTAAATGTTCAAGATATTCAGTGCACCTTGCGTGCACATTGCCTGCAGCCAAATTATGGTCTGGATGGTAACATCCCAATATAAGATGTAATCTTCGTTTTCTAAAACGAACACTGGAATATGTCTATAGAAAGGCATCCATTCTATTTATAGTCCTAGGTTTAGGGCATTTTGTTTAAGTATAATGCCCGGCACATCATTATGTCTGTGTTTATATTCTCTCTGAGCCATTACGCGACAACCATCAATACTGCTGTTCTTGATGGATTCGTTATTATCTCCACATAATCGGCACCGGTTAACCACGTCTTAATGTAACACGTCTTTGCGATACTTTCTGGTGCTGATCATCTTGTCCTGAATCGCAATGACTAATCCTATCGTTTCTGGAAACAGGGCATCCTTTTTCAGCCAAATATTGAATGCCTCATTAGCCACTTCTTTTTGATCTAACGTTTTTGGGTGCTCGCCGTGGATAGCTTTTTTGTCTCCATTGCGTTTCTAATTCATCTATAGTTTCTGCCCTGCTATTCAAGACAGATAGTGTTGTAAAGCGCAACATCTCGCTTACTTTTAAAATAGTGTATTACTGTATAACTTGTGACATACAGAGTTTCTTTAACACCCCTACCCCCGCTATGTTGTGGTGCAACTACCCTTTCAATCGCCAAATTACTGTGGATCATTCTGTACTTCGTCATTTATACGCGGATGGTTCTGTTTAACATTTAAGGTCGGTGTTCGACCATTTGATGAGCTCAAAGTAGTATGTCAGGACTGAGATGACATAGGTTTTGATTGCCCTGATATTGTTTGCCGACTTAAGAGAACACCCTTAGATTCGATAATACCCAGCTATTTATATGACTCGCCCTCACGCATTGCCATCTGCATTTATCTAAGTCCGAACCTCATGTAGATATCATTTAAAAACTTTTATTATATATTTATTATTATATATTAAATTATAGTTTATAATCTCGTCCAATATTGCTCGTGTCAATGTCTCGATGTACGGAAGATGGATGATTTTAGTAACATGGTGTGTCAGCTTTCTGGTTTTATTTCCTCTCTTATATTGAGTCAATCGACCCAATTTGCACTTTAATTTGCTGACATCTATATCCAACCTGCTCTTCCATAATGGATCTCGATCCCTTCCTGAGGCAAAGATTGCATTTGTAGGCCTTGTTCTGCGGCCCAACGTTCTAACGGCTGCTACAGCTGCACAATACATAGAAGTTTGCACCCCTAACGCAGTTGATTTTGCATTCGAATACATAGATAAAATCTTGCTTTTAATGTGTCCTATTAGTGCACGTAGATCCTTTTTGACGTTCTTCTTGGGCAGAGAATGTTTTGGTGTTGGTTCTACATGTCTGAACTCTAGTAAAGCATGACTAAAATTCCTTTTAAGGTGCTGTAGTTTTCCTAGGATTTCACTGTTTGCATCAACGATATTAATATCCGGATGTGGTTCTAGTGGATTCGCTACTTGATGTTCATTATCCCTAGCACCTATGCCTTCAGTTCCAATGAAGTATTCGTTTTCCGCATCCTCCAAAGGGAGTTTATCAATAGGAAGCTGCTGTTCCACTTCCAGTGTAATGACAGGTATTCCAACAGTCGAAAGCAGTCTGTTTACAGATATTGAGCATTTTTGGTCTGCTAGATTCTGCTAATTTATTCTTGTGGATAGCTCTGGGTACTTAAGTAATTAGACTTGATGGCGTTTTGTCGTCACACTTTGCCCACTTTTCTCTGTCTAAAAATAAAGGTGCATAACATCTCTGTTCATATGGTATGTCCATTTTAACTGTGGCGTAACTGTGTAGCAGCGAAACCCCGCATTTCGGGAAGGCCTCCTCTTCCGAGGGGCCTGCGAGGGACCCCTTAGACTGAGTAGAAAAAATAAATTTTACCATGTATTTCAGATCAATAAGTATATAAAATGTTGCAGGGGGTCTCCATTTTCTAGTTACGCCACTGCATTTTAATCGCCTTTTTGGTTGCTGAACCTCTGCTTGTATCTCTGGTTGAATTAAGCCATCCACCTCTGGAGGATGTGGTGGTGTTGGATCATTAACATGTTGAGGGAGAACATCAATTGCCGCTGCTTGATATTTTGACGCGGCTTCCTCTAACTGATGTTCATTGCCATCGTTTCTCCACGTCCAATCAACCTGTTGTTTAATCTTTATTGCTCGGTCTTCTGAGAGTGTAGATTAGTCCTGATGTCCTTCACCATAGCGATAAGATCTCTTAGTGCGACTTTCTTTATGTGAGAATACTTTGCAACGAATTTCGTCCTAAAATTGTATAATTTTTCGCGTGTGGTTTCATACTTCGCACTTTGATACAAGAGCCGCATTAATTCCTCTTTCATTGTTGTATCACACTTGATGCTCTCCCACGGTATTTCTGTTGCGGTTGTTGGCTGCAAATAGCTAACGCTAGCCAAAGCATCTTCAGCAGGCGCAGTCGATGTTCCACTGCTTACCGTTTGTCGCAGATGTTCTTGCTGGCCAGTTGCTAGATTAGTGAGATCTGCCTGACCATCTCGCAGCTCACCATCACCACCGTCCCTCATGCTGTGGCCCCAGCGTTGGCTTTAGCAGTGCCCCAACGATCCTTGGGAAGTGACAAGTGTTTCAAAACATTAAAAATACTCTTCATGCTAAATTAAAGGTTTTGATGTTCCTCTCTTTGTCCCTTTCCTCTTTGTTCTCCATCGAGCATGGGAAACCCTATTACTAACAATATTCGAGAAATTGTTGACTTTTCTTAGAGCGCCACTTATTATTGCCCGATAGTATTCGCACACTGGCAGCCATGATAGAATTTACCTGGAAGGGACATTTGAGTTACTCTACAATTATTGTACTTTATAATGTTATACTTTGTACCAAATCAGCAGTGGATATATCTGAATTTCCAGGAGTATACCAAATTATAGAATTGGGATATCTTAAGGACATCTTTGGCATATAAAATTGGGAGTTTCATGGATTATCCTCAGGATATTCTGAGATATCTTAGGACATTCCAGGGATATCGAGATTTGCGCCGTGTACGATATCATTCGTGATAATCCTAGGATGTACTCAGGATATCCTGGGAGAGAATGGGATATTCCGCTGATATATGATGCTGTGAGGGCGTGGCCTTGACCGGAATTTAACACTCCAATGGCTGTGCTGTATCTGAGAGGTCTATACGACTGTATTTTTTTCACAGCGCGTACCTGCATGGCAGAAACGTTTCTCACCCCTCCTATGCTCCTATTTCGTGGTGTACTACATGCATGTCATGTTGTCTCCGTGGAGGGAAAGTGGGAGTAGAATTGCCGAGATAAGGATTGAACACAATCAAAGTAGTCGAGGACTTAGTAATTACTTTTTATCATTACTTACATATTGGCAATGGTTGCCGGCGATGATGTAGTTGGTTTTTGACAAGCGGAGTCGTCGACGGAAGTGTCCCACGATCTCGACGGAGGTAAGCGGTGACGATTCGAAGGTGTGACCTCAGGGGCGACCCAGCGTGACAACGTTGAAGAAGAGCGTGACGACGTGATTAGAAGAGCGTGACGACGTGATTAGCACTCGCGCAAAAACTTGAGCCAAGCGGACAACGAGCCAGTCCAGACTGAAAAATGGGCGCGGGGAAGGTGGATCGGGAGCTTGGTGCCCGGGGCTTCGGGACCCCTCGTGGCATTTCGCCTGTTATCCGTTGCGGCCCGACAACCCCTTCGCACAGGGCCGTGGCCGTGGCCGATATATCCAAACCCCCCTCCCCCGTGGGGGTTTGGGTATATGCCCTAATTTTGGTCCAATTCTCCGTCCAGTTCGAGTACCGTCTGGGGGTCTATGAGTAGTTCCAGTTCTATATTACTGTCGTTTTTTTTGTGTTGTTATTTTAGATTATGTTAATTTTTAATAAGTTTTGGATTTTTTTTTATATATTCCCAACCTCCTTGTCTGTAATTTTTTCTGTCATCGTTTGGAGTCGAGTAGTTTTGTCTGTATCTGTAAGGTCTGTTATTGCAGAAAGAGTCGTGTATTATATAAATTGTCTGTGGTATCAGTCTTTCACAGAATTGACATTTAAAGGTTTCTGTGCTTTCATTGCTGTTGTTTAGGAAGTAAGCTGTGCTCTCGGTTATTTTTCTGTTCCAGTTGTCTTCCGTAGTTCTCTGGTTCCTGTAACATATATATAAAAAAGAAAGGTGGTTGTCCCTTGCATTGGTAGGGTATTTAAAAGTATTGTTTAGTAGAACTATAGATTATTTATTCTTAATTGTACATTTGGTAGAGTTGTAATTGCTCTGTGCGGAGTTTTAGTATTTTTTGTTTGTTTTATTTGTAGTTTTTGTAACAGTATGGTGACTTCTATTTGTCTCTGCTTTCGCAGATCTTTCCATTGGTTCTCTATCTCCCTTTTTTCTTCCTCCGATTGTCCGAAATATAGTTTTACTCTAATCAGTCTTTGTTCTTGCAGTTTTTTTTTCTCCTTCGAACTCCCTCTCGTGTTCTTCTCTCTCTCATCTCTCCTGTTTTGCTTGCTCTTCATGTGCTATTTCGGTTTTAAGCATTTGCCTAATGTGTCGGTGGGGATGGTATCTCAAAGCTTCCTCTGGTAATCCTGCCCTTCGTAGAATTAGCCATTGTAGGGCTTTGCATCTCTTGAAGTGGCAAACTATGGTTGGTTTCGCCATGTAGTTCATGCAGAGCTTGCATTTGGTTGAGCTGTCCATTGTTCTGAAAGGGAAACGAATTCTTCTGTCTTTTGTTGTTCTTAATATTTAGTTAGTTAGGTATATTAAGTTAGATTTGTGCTGTTTGAGTTTTTGAGTATTGAGTTATGTGTCGGTCTCTTATCTTAATACCATTGATCCCTTGCCATTTTGCCATTACTTAAATCTAAGTTTCTAGCTTAAAGTTATTAGTTTTCTTGCTGTTATTTATTAGTATCTGTACTGACTTTCTCTAATTTAAAATTGTTTATGTTCCACTCGCCTATGCTTTTTCCCATTAGGTTTTTTAATTGGTAAATCGTTGGGGAAATTTTCTTTTTTATTATGAAAGGGCCTTCATACTTATCATACAGCTTACCTGCTTTTTTATCCGCCTTATTAGACAGTTTGGTAACCTTTTTTAGAACCCTATTTCCTATTTTAAATTCTGTTGGTCTTCTTCTTAAATTATAATTGTTGGCCTGTCTATTATTTGCTTGGTCTAGGGTTTTCTGAACTTCCTCTTTAATGATTTGTAACTTTCTTAGTCTATCGGTCCATTTGTCGACGCTCTGAAATTCAATATCGCTATCATTTTCTATATTTTTTCGGAACGACTAGACAGGTTCTCATTCGCGAACTAAATTTAGAAATGCCGAGGTGAATTGGGTTGACGAATTTTTGCTAGTGTTGTTTGCAAACTGCAAATCGTCTATATGTTCGTCCCAGGTGGAATGATCCCTATCTAGATAGGTTTTAATAATTTGTTTAATTGTCCTATTGTAACGCTCGGTTGGGTTGGCTTGGGGGTAATATTTTGGTGTTTAGTATGTCTGATACCGAATTTTACGGTTAGATCTCTTAGCGTTTTGTTGACAAAGTCCGTACCGTTATCTCTGTGGAAGGTCCGCGGTGTTCCCCAACGCGAAATTACACGCCCAGGATATCTGCAGCAATCATGGTCCATGGTTCTTCAACGATTCTTTCTCTCATTAACCCTAATTTCGTTTCATTAGTCGGTTTGGTTCTTTGACATGTTTTACAATTTTTTACGTATTTGATTATCTCCGAATACATCCCTAGCCAGAAGTAGTACTCGGAAATTCTCGCGTGCGTTTTTTCGAAACCTAAGTGTCCTGTTTGTATGGCATCGTGGTTTTCTTTTAGAACTTGTTTTCGTAATTTTTTAGGTACGACGAGTTTCCATGGGTTAGAGTCTGGTAAGAGTGTAGATTTTAGTAGGTCAGTTCTGTAGAAATAGAGTTGTGAGTCTCTGATTCGCCATTTTTCGAGTTCTTCTGGTATTTTTGTCACTTGTCTGAGTTTAGTAGAGTACCAGTCATCTGTTTTGTCGCTAACGTCCGCTTTTTGTTTCTCTATTATACAAGCTAACGCAAATGCTATATTTTTTGCCGGTTTTCCTGATCTCGAGAGAGCATCAGGGACGAAATTTGAACTACCTTTACGATATATGACTTCATATTCATATTCTAATAGTTCTAATGCCCATCTGGCTAATCGGCCAGTGGGATTTTTCAGGTTATGGAGCGACTTTAACGCTAAATTCACTTTCGCTAGATTCTGCGCCGTTTAGGCTTCTACTAGCATAAGCGATTACGTAATTTACACCGTCAATTGTCTGTGTAAGTACGGTTCCTAAGCCCGTATTACTCGCGTCGGTTTCGAGTTGGAAGGGTTGAGTAAAATCTTGGCACGTTAATATAATCGCATTTGTCCGTGCTGATTGTTAAATTTGCATCATTTATTTTATCTAATACAATATTCAAATATTTTAAATGGTCTTCTACATTTTGGGTCACAAACACTATGTCGTCTAAGTAACAAAAAACGTTTGGCTTTAGGTCTGGAGTAATAATTTTGTCCATAAGTCTCTGGAAAGTGGCTGGAGCATTGGTTAAACCAAATAGCATCATTTTAAATTGATACATACCTTTTCCAGGGACTGTGAATGCTGTTATTGGTTTTGAGTTTTCGTCTAATGGTATTTGTAAAGAGGCTAATTTTAAGTCAATTTTAGAAATAAATTTTGCTGCTCTTAAAGTGTCTAATATTTCTGTCATGAGTGGGATTGGGTAAAGGTCTTTTTTAGTAACATTATTAACCTTTCTGAAATCCAAACAGAATCTATAGTCTTTCCCTGGCTTTTTTATCATAACTATAGGGTTCGACCAATCAGAGCAGGAGGGTTCTATTATATCCTGTTCTAATAATTTATCAACTGTTTGATACATTATTTCTTTGATTTTACGGCTCACGTGGTAGTATCGCTGTTTTATGGGATCGCGGCCTTGGACATCGATTTTATGATTTGTTAAATGAGTCGTCCTCTGTTCTTTTCCCTGCTGAATTTTTATTTTGTTTTCTAGAAGTTTTTCTAGTTAGGATTGTTGGCTTTCGTTAAGCTCAGTAATGCCATCTCAAATTTCTGACGAACAATTGTTTTGTTCGTCAATTTTTCCTGGACGGTCCGTAAATATCTTGGCTCTTATACCTACCTTCGTATATGTATATTTATATATAAAAGTTTGTCATAAGGACAACCGCAGGATTTCGCTGGGAGCAGGTGCTAATCCGAAAAATTGCACCCGCTCTCAGCGAAATCGCGGTAAAATTTCAGCTGCAACCACGTCTCACGACCGTGAGATAGGTGGTTACAGTCTGCGACGGATTCAATACGATGATCCGGCAAAAGTCTCGTGCACCCTGAGGACACGGAGCGACCCAAGGACGACCGTCTTCTGCATTTTCCCCGCAAGTGTCTTAGCATTTTCTTGACACGCAGGGATGCTTTTCAGGCTATTAACCAGTGAAACCTTGGCACCTCCAAGAGCGCCGATGATCAAGACGATTAGCTTAACGGAATATTCCGGGTATAGCCGTCGCAACTCCCTTATAAGTTCTTTATACCTCTCTTTCTTTTCATTCTCCTTGGCTATGATGTTTTTGTCAGCTGGTGCCGAAAATTCGATAACGAACATGGTTCGTTTCTCGAAGTCAAGAAGGACTATGTCAGGTCTCGAGTGCGCCACAGAAACAATTGTCGAGAATATGAAGTTCCAGTATATCCGACACTTCTCATTCTCGACAATTGATTCTATTTTCCTAGGAGCGTTTAGCGGAGCGGTATTTGGGCTGATGCCGTAAGAGTGACAGAGATGGTAATAAAGCACTCTTAGTGCCGCATTGTGCCTTTGGATGTAGGTCGTTCCCGCATGAATTGGACAACCAGATAGTATGTGTCCTAGATGCTCGGGGTGTGCATGACACGCTCTGCAGCTATCATCGGGAATGTCTTGGCTCAAAATGTGGCGACGGTATGCTAGAGTGGAAATGACGCCGTCTTGGCATGCCAAAATGAAACCCTCCGTGCCAGACTTCAATCCGGGTGATTTAAGGAAAGCAAACGTTAGCTTATACGACATCGACATATCCTCCACATTTCTGTGGAAGATGCCATGCATCTTCTTCTCGAGGAGCTGTTCGCGGAAGTTTTTCTCCTGTGCTTTCTTAATCTGGGCCTTCAGGCTTGAGTACTCGAGATGCATAAGATTTGATGCACCTTGCTCATACCTGATATTGAAGTCAAGGCCGAGTGTTTCAGCAGCCTCCTCCGCTGCTTTGTAGAGAAACGCCCCTTTGCCCACTTCTTCGTGTTTCCTGACCATTTTAAGAAGAGGGTCCTGTCCATTTGCGACTATATGTGCTGTACCCAAAATAATCCTGTTGTGAAGACATTCAAGATTTAGTATTCCGCGACCACCTTGACGGCGTGAGATGTAAAGTCGCGGAACAGAAGATTTAAGGTGCATGCTTTTGTTCATGTGCATAACCTTTCGGGACCCGATATCGAGGGATCTGAGCTCGTCCTTCGTCCATGGAACCACTCCAAATGAATAGAGTACTACCGGGACGGCAAGCATGTTCGTCGCAGATACTTTGTTCTTCGCCGACAGTTCTGAAGACCAAATCCGTCGAATAAGATGTTTGTATCTGCATCGGAGAGTATCCTTTATAGATGTCACGTCCTGAATGCGGCTCTCTGGCACGCCCAGGTATGTATAGGTCTCTCCAGCGCTAAGGTGTCGTATAGCGCTTCTGTCGACGAGCTCAGGGTCTTCCGGGATTCCATTAAGTTTTCCTTTCTTCAAATTAACCTTGGCGCATTTTTCTAACCCGAACTCCATTCCAATTTCTTGAGTGTACTCTTTGACAATTTCTAGAGCCAGATGTAGTTTCTCTTGATTTTTAGCATAGATCTTGAGATCATCCATGTAAGATACATGAGTGACTTTATGCTTTCGATTTCCAGGTTTGCCGCAGAGGTACCCATCGGAATGGCGAAGTGCGAGAGATAGTGGCAATAGTGTGAGGCAAAAGAGGAGAGGGCTCATGGTATCGCCCTGAAACACACCTCTCTGAAAGGTGATACTGTTGGTGATCACACGATGTTTTCCAGACGAGATAGTAAATCTGGTTTTCCAAAGCGGCATTAATCTCTCTATGCACATCACGATGTGTGGATGAACCTTTAAGCTTTCCAACAGACAGATGATAAGTCTATGGGAGGTTGAATCAAAAGCTTTCCGG
>CAKNWW010196280.1:0-27233 GCA_932074435.1 Andricus kollari
GGTTAAGAAAAACGGCATGGAGAGAGAGAAGACAGCAGGGGAAGAGAGAATAAGAGAGTCAAGGTTTAACGGGAACTATGTGTGGATTATGCCAAGGGCGAGAGCGCAATATTTGTTTGAGAAAGGAGAGAAAGGAAGTCAGGAGCTTATAGCGAGGATGAGATGTGGGTGCATGGAGGATTTTAATAGATTCTGGCTCTCTTGGGAAAAGAGGATGTGTCAACTGTGTGGGAAGGGGTATGCAAAAGTGGAGCACTGGCTGGAGGAGTGTGTAGAGGTGGAAAGAAGTGGAATGAGCATGGAGGTGATGATGCATGAAAGGGGGGACAAAAGGGCAGTAGCATGGGTGAAGGGAGTGTTGGGTAGGATGGAGAACAAGAGAAGGAAGGAGGAAGAGGAATGGAGAAGGAAAGATTGTAAATAAGAGAGGAAGTAGATATAAGTGGGATGTAAATATTGTAAATAGTAGATAAGCATTAGGTAATAGCGGAAGCGAGAGAGTAGGGACATGCGAGCGAGGCAAAGCGAGGCGAGGAAGACAAGGCGATAAGAGCGTGCGATCCTAGAGATAAGGTATGGATGTATGTTAGTTTCAAGGCTTAGATTATATACATATACCTAAACTTTAGGAGGTGCTGTATTAACACCAGTAAAAAATATTTAAAAATTGTTATATAGAATTGTAGTGTATTATCTTCTTGAAGCGGTCAAGTGGTTAAAATTTCATATTTTCCAGAATTATTAATGTATGATAAGATATTTATGATGTAAATATTCTTGATTTAGCGTCTATGAAAGGAAATTTCCCAGATAGTTTGTTAGTATTTTAGAACCAATAATATATATGGATAGATGACATCGAATTGTTTGTCAAAAAACGTATTATAATATTCATTTTCAATATAACTAGTAATGCTCATTTTTTTAAATAAATCGGATCCTTGTGATGAAAAATTCCGTCTCCATTTTAATATATGATCTTTCTTAAATGGATTTCCTGATATTGTTGTCATATTTAGGAATGTGTTGGCTGCCATATTAGGTCCGCCATTTTTAATTCTTAAATTTTGTTGACAGATTTGGAATCAGGGACCCAAAATGTATTTAAAAAGTCAATTTTATGAAAATCGGAGAATATTTCAACTTGTGATCACCTTTTTGTGGCTTTTTGCCCCTGGCTTTTCGACCCCTAATTTAAATTTATACTTTTTAAAATTTGTGAATGTTATGATCTTGTCCTGATAATCGACAGAATCATGACTATTTAACAATATAATTTAAATCAAGTTTTAAGTTCTTCATCTACCTATTCTGAAATTGAATTTAGCAATTTATGATCTGAATCAGAACTCTTTCTGATTTTTTCAATTAGAATCGAATTGAATTTGCTTCCATCTATCTCAGAACGAATCGAAATTAGTTCGTTTGAAAGGGAACTCAGACACGTGCGTTTTGAAAATGAGGACTCAACGTTTCGGTCGAGAATTCCAACCGTGGATTCTCAATTTCCCCGCGACAGTAATTTTTCGGAAACCAGAAACGTGAATGGTTCAGATTCAGGTAGTCAAAATACAGTTCTGTGACTAATTAGGATTGTAGTTGGCGAACAAAATCTCAACGGGGAAATAGTCAAAAAAGATATTTTTGTCTCGGAGCTATCGAAGTTAGCTCCTCTATTTGTTTAAAAGATTCTCACGGTTACAGTTTTTAAATATTTTTTCCAAGCCTATTGATTGTAGAGAAAAATATTAAACACGAACTAGATAGATTCCAAGATCTTTGCGCCTGTTATAAAAGTACATTATGAGAAATCAACAACTTTCTTCAAAGATTAGAAAAATTAAAAGGAACTCTTTATTTTCATCGTAAAAACTAGAATCACTCTGGAACTAGACTGCATGAACACATATTATACATAACAAATGTGTAGTTTATTGAGGCTTATATTTTCTATGTACACTATTTTTTTCTAAACTGCAGATATTTCAAGGTATATTTTTGTATGTTTGTAGTTGGAATGACGGTTTTGATCTACTACTCTTTACTAGTAATGATGTTTAATTGAAAACAAGCTTTCGCTCGACAACTAGATAGTATGTGTGCTAGATGTTCGGGGTGTGGACGAAACGCTCTGCAGCTATCATCAGGAATATCTTGGCTCAAAATATTGCGACGGTATGCTAAAGTTGAAATTACAATCGTCTTGACATGCCAAAATGAAATCCTCCGTGCCCGACTTTAATCCAGGTGATTTAGTCAAAGAGCTGTTCACGGAAGTTTTTCTCCTGTGCCTTCTAAATCAGGGCTTTCAGGAGTGAGAACTCGAGATGGATAAGATATGATGCACTTTGCTCCCCCCTGGTATTGAAGTCAAGGTCTAGTGTTTCAGCAGGCTCCTCCGCCGCTTTGTACAGAAACGCTCCTTTGCCCACTTCTTCGCGCTTTCTGACCATTTTATGAAGAGGGTCTCGTGCATTTGCGACCATAAATGTTGTACCCACAATAATCCTGTTGTGAAGACATTCAAGACTCTGTATTCCGTGACCACCTTGACGGCGTGAGATGCAAAGTCGCGGAACAGAAGATTTAAGGTGCATGCTTTTGTTCATGTGCATAACCTTTTGGGACCCGATATCGAGGGATCTGAGCTCGTCCTTCATCCATGGAAGCACTCCAAATGAATAGAAAACTACCGGGACAGTTTTGAGGCACGTCCAGGTATGTAGAGGTATCTCCAGCGCCAAGGTGTCGTATAGCGCTTCTGTCGACGAGCTCAGGGTCTTCCGGGAGTCGATTAAGTTTTCCTTTTTTCAAATAAACCTTGACGCATTTTTCTAACCCGAACTCCATTCCAATTTCTTGAGTGTACTCTTTGACAGTGTCTAGAGCTAGATGTAGTTTCTCTTGATTTTTAGCATAGATCTTAAGATCACCCATGTAAAATACATGAGTGACTTTATGCTTTCGACTTCCAGGTTTGTCGCAGAGGTACCCTTCGGAATGGCGAAGGGCGAGAGATAGTGGCAATAATGTCAGGCAAAAGAGGAGAGGGCTCATGGTAGTAGACTGCAACACTCTCCTCTGCATTTTTTACATGATAAAAACCATCCTTAAGATCAAGTAAACTGAAATATTTTTTATGACTAATGATGTTAATCTGATCTTCAATAACAGGTAAAGGGTAATTATCTTTAACGATGTGTTTATTGAGAGTTCGGAAATCAACGCATATTCGAGGTTCTCCATTCTTCTTTTTAGTAAGAACAATGGGTGAGGCATACTCTGAATTACTAGCTCTTATACGCTTTTGCTCTGCTAGATCATCTAATAATTTCTTTGCTACGTTTTTCTCGGAAAAGGATAAGCGGCGCGGCGAGAAGTCAAAAGGCTGATGCTCTTTCAGTGAAATTTTAAGCTCTACTCTTTTTGGATCCTGCGGCCTTTCTGCCGTTACATACTCTACTTGAAATAATTCGCGAACTTGATTTTGATAGACATTGCCTATCTCTGGATTGATTTCCATACCCATACTTTCCCCTTCGATTATCCCTTCCACGTCTACGTTTAAAATTTTGTTCGCTGTCTCTTCGAACAAATTTTCCCTTTCGATAAATTGTAAAGCGAAACATTTGAGCGTATCTCGCCCAAGTAAAACAGGTGCCTGCATCGTATCATCCTCCCCAACTAACAATTTTATTATACGTACCATACCTATCATCTCTGCCGTCACGACTACTGCACCGAAGGATTTCAGCCTCGAGCTATTGATGCCCGCATATTCCTTACAATTTGCATCAAGCGGTTTCACAAGACTTGATTTCACTAAACTTCTTTTTATAAGACTCACTGCACTACCACTATTAAGAAGCACTCTAAACACCATGTTGTACAGCTCACTATCTTCCTCCAGTTGTAGCTCGGCCCCCCGATGAAAATCGTCCTCCTGTTCTTCGACATTGGCAATCACTTGGTCTGACATCTTCTTCTTCTTGGGACAGTTTCGGATCATATGTTCAGTTGAACCACATGAGTAACAAGATCCCCTCTTCCGGATTTCCTGATCATATTGTGCGGCCACATGACCCATTTTATGACAATTATAACATTTTGGTTTGACACTGCTGGTCGTTTTGATGTCCTTTTCCTTCTACTTGTCACTAGGATTCTCTCCCCTTTCCCCTATCTTCTCTTTCTTTGAAATAACTTCCATAGTACTGCATTTACCCTGCAAAGTCACTCTCTCAAAAGCTGCCAGCACGTCTTGAATGGAACCGAAATATTGAATTCGTTCCTGATTACGCAAGGAGATATCATGGATTGCGTCCATGAGGTAATTGATTCTCTCATCTTCACTAATTGGCACTTTATTAGGAAGTATAGTTTTGTCGTGGATATATTCGCAAAATGATTCTCCACGCTTCCACACTCTTTCTTCGAACTGCTTACGTAAAAGAACTTTATTGGGGCGTCTAAAAAATATTTTCTTTAATTCTGCTAAAAGTTCATCCGTCGACACTTCTATATGCTCTGGTTTCGAATGAAACCAGGACAGAGCTTTTCCTTTGAGCCGTGAGCATATGAGAACTCTCGTGACGTCATCTCCTAATTCATAGGCATCTTTCAGAAGTCGAACTTGTCGCTCCCATCCATCCGCATTCTCTCCAATCCCATCGAACGTACTTAAAAGTGCTCCTATTGCTCCGATGTTCACTCTCTGGCTTCCTCCAGTAACCAATGGCGCTGCTTTTGTCTCTTCAGATCCGCTACTGGGAATACTTCTCCGCAAGAGTTCATCGTTGCTTGATCGTGACGTCAGCATATGGCGACCATTTTCCTCCAATGGCGGTTCTTCTCCTTCTGGAACTTGTTAACGCGATCCACCGGCTTGTATGGCGTCAAGTTCTTGTCTCGCCTGTTCTAGCACCGCAGCGTCCACATCCGGCCGCTGCTGAAATTCTTGCATTCACGATCCCTCCGGATCATGCTCGTAAAGACGTTGAATGAGCTCAGCCTTATTTCCTGTAGAGTTGCATTCTACTGCCATGAGTGACTGTAACCACCTATCTCTCGGTTGTGATACCTGGTTACAGAAAACATATTACCGCGATTTGGTTGGGAGCGGGTGCAATTTTTTAGAATGGCACCCACTTGCGATGAAATCCCGCGGTTTTTTAGTATGACAAAAGTTTAACTATGCAGACAATATTTTACGGGGAACAATGCCCTACATTTTTGTATTATATATTAATCGGAAAACTTCCGACTTGAATTTCCTGCGCTCAATAATGTTACCAGTGGGCGAGGATGTCCTTAAAAATATTTTTTTACAATCCATATAAATTGGTCGAATGTTTTTGAGACATTTTCTCGAAATTTGATAAAAATTGCGTCTTGACAATAGGGCAAATAAATTCACTAATAGTAACCTTTCATTAAAACAATTCGAATCGCATGAAAAAAGGCATCAGTCCCTCTCTGTGTTTGGTTGTTTTTCTGAAAAATGACTCAATTGCAATTCATTATTTATTATTATTTTAGTATAAATAATAGATATTTTGATCTTACTTGCACCATAATAATTGGACCTCCATATCCTCTTAAATAGGGTTTCACTCTTGTTAGTACTGCTTCCAAATATGTTTTCACATATTTCATGTAATCTGCAGAATATACAAATTAAATATTTTTGTTTGCATTACTTACTCATTTAGGTGCTAATAAATACTGTTTTATACAGGGTGGCAAATGGGAAGGTGTGAAAACTAATTGATTACTATTTTTGAACAGGTCCAGGAATCAAAAGAATGAAATGATTGATGAATAGTGGAAACTTTGAGGTTTCGTTCAGGAGCACAATTGCATGATTTTAAAACTTTTATATATTTTAGAGAAGAACATCTTAAAAATACCGCAAATTTGTCTGGTGCAAACCACTTAATGGTATAGACTTTTGAAATGTGCACCATCTGAATTGGCACAGTAATCGACCCTTTATTTAAAACAATAAAACACACGCTCGCTTACAGTATCAGAAATATCGTGAACCGCTTTCTGAATAGCTATTTTTTTTTGCTCTAGGTTTTTGGGTTGATCGCCGTATCAAATGTCTTTAATGAAACCCCACAGAAAAAGTCACGTGGATTTTCACTTCCCCAAAAACAAACATTTTGTTCATTCACGTAGCCATTTAGCTAAAAATGTGCCTCATCACTAAAAACGATGTGATCTGGATCGATCTCTCCATCATTGAACATTTGAAACATCAGCTTGGAAAACTCCACCCGCTTGCCATCGCAGCTTGTGTTAGCCTTTGATGTGTAGAGATTTTGAAAGGTTGAAGTTACAAAAAGTTCTTCAGAATTAATCTCAATTTTCCTCGGTTTAAATCTAGTGCCTGCGCTGCATTAGGTATCTAGGAATTAGGGTTTTTCTAAAACTATTTCTCCAACTCTACCATATTTTCTTTAGATGTTTTTGTGTACGATGGTCCTGGCAAATCATGTCTGTGATCTTCTAATGTGCCAAATTTAACATTTTCAATCCCTCTGCAAAATTAACAAGATTGCGTCACGACTGGCATACTACTGTACTACCACTAGTAATTTTGGAAGACATAACCTCAAAATTATTACATTCTCATTACTACTGTTTCACTGGCTACTTTATGTACCCCAAATTCGATTCGAAAAGCCCTAAACGCTTCAGCATATATTGTGCCCGTAGACAAGTAGCCCTCGATGAGGTAAACTTTTTCTTTATTTGTTAATTCACTCATTATGATGCGCACGGACTTCAATGTATCCTCGCTAAAAAAACCTCAATGCCTCAGGTACGTACCCTGTACATATTATAACCACTATTATTTTTTATGACGCTGGCCTTTGGTAAGAAAACTAACTAAATGGTTCATCTTCTTATCAAAACGCGATTAATTCTCTGGTGTCAAGCCAGAAAAATTTTGGAAACAAGAACCAAACTTTGTGCTCATTGTGTTTTTTCTTTCCTTTGAAATACATAATCATTTAAAAAGTGGTGCCACAGCATTCCTCAGTTTTGCGATAACTATGCGATAACTATGGTTTATTATACAGCAAAGCAAGGAGCAGATTAGGGAGTTTTCGAGCTCGGATTTTCCTTTGGGTGATCCGAACGAGAAAAGGAAAAACTACCATCCGCTATGACTCAAGTTTGCAGGTAATGAAACACCCACTGTGACCAACACTGATTCATTCAGGGGCGAACACACCATATACGAAAACCAGAGGCCCCTACCCAAATGAGTGGGTGAAGTCCCAAAAGGTAGATTGGGTACAAGTGGTTGGAGGTGGATAATATCGTTAAATGCAGACTGTGAAATAAAACTCTATTCAATATATTATCTTACAATCAATCCGCCCTCGAATTCATGAATGCAATATTCACGCCGAATTAGTCTAACTGTGCAATTTTTGCTAACTTACTCCGAATGTAGTACCTTGTTACATTAAATGACAATATAGAAGCTCTCTGTATCAAAAAAAGGTTTTAAAATAATGCAAGATATCAGTAATCCGTGTCGCTCAATTTCCCCCGAAAAATAACAGATGTATTAGCATTGTACAGAAACTTTGCATGTTTGCACACCTCAGGGGCTGTCTGCAATAACCAGTTATATAATTTTGTTGAACCTGAGAGCTTATACAAAAAGGTTTCAAACTTTAATTTTTCAAACATATATTGAAATAATAAATTCAACTGCGCATTTTTTTTCCTCGTGAAGAAACTTACAGCACGTGCATTTGTTGAAATAAATAGGAACAGCTGCTAATTTTTCTATCAAATGGCCTTCTTTTAGATAATTTGACTGTATTCTATGTACAAATACTGCATTTCGTTTATTAACAGAACAAATTTATAACAGCGATTTCAGCTCGCTAAGCAAAAATAAAACTTTTTTGCCTTTTGCACTTGTTTCGTAGGCAGTCCCTGAGTTGCGCAAACTTGCAAAGTTTGTGTACAATGCAAATAAATCTTTTATTTTTTGGAGGAAATAGAGCGACACCGATTATTAATATCTTGCATGTTTGTATAGTCTGCCTTTTTATACTGATGCTTGTATATTGTCATTTAATGTAACAAGGTATTACGTTCGGAGTAAGTTGCGGAAAATTCTACAGTTGCACTGCATGATTCGGCGTGAATATTGCATGCACGAATTCGGGGGCGAATTGATTATAAGATATTATATTGTTTACAGTTTTATTGCACAGTGTGCATTTAATGATATTATCTACCCCCAATCCCTAGTTTTCGCATACGGTGTGTTCGCCCCCGAATGAATCAGTGTTGGTCACAGTGGATGTTTCATTACCTGTAGACTTGAGTCATAACGGATGGTAGTTTTTCCTTTTCTCGCAAGGATCGCCCAAAGGAAAATCCGAGCTCGAAAACTGCCTTGCCTGCTCCCTGCTTTGCTCAATAGTAGAACAAATCACTACAACGATGCTATCGAGGAATTTTTTTTCTTTTAATTTTTACATGAAAAAAAGATCTCTCAAATGTCTCGAAGTTCTAAAAACCCAACCAAGTTCCCGATTTGCAGAGGCCACGACATTACTTATAAAAATTTTAAATGACAAATTAATCTCCAATATTATTCTTAGATCATGAACAGAGGTCACTCTCTTTAAATACGTTCATCCTATGCGGTAATCAAAGCTAATAGTATTAGAGCTTCTCGAACGGATATAACACTGCATTTTTAAGCATTTAGCGGAAGGTTATTTATGAGAACACCATAAATTTAACCTGTATACGTCATCTTGCAGCAGTTCACAGTCCCTTTCAACATTCATAATTCAGAATATTTTAATATCATCTAAAACATCTTTCACGTATATGATGAACAGAGGGGGACCTAGGATTGACCCCTGCTGGACTGCAGAGGTTGGATGCGTAGAATCTGGAGTGTGGACCTCATACTGCACATAATGATCTCTATTTTGGAGATAACGATGGAGAAGCCTGCAAAGATTTGGAGCCAGGACTAAGCCGCCTAGTTCCTCCATCAGTATAGTAAGGTCTACTTCATCAAAGGCCTTCGAGAAATCAGTACAGATGACATATACCCGACGTTCAAATTTTAAAGCAGTACCGATTTCTCAAAGATCTTTGCGAAATTAGAGATTAATTCAACTTATCGATAATTTAAAATATCAGTTTTATCACCACCTTTTAAAACAGGAAAAATCTTTAGCGTTTTCCACAACTGCGGAAAAATTCTAGATTTAATAGATACATTAAAAATGAGACTTAAAGGTTTTGCTAATACTGAACAACAATCTTTTAATATGAAGCTAGGCACAAGGTCAGCTCACGCTTTTCTCTTTGGAGGTATAGCTTGCATTGCTTCGGTAACCTGCTCAACTGTTATTTTGTAATAACCCTAACTAAATACTCATTCCCAAACTTCATTGCGGATTAATTTTAATTATTCGGTGGTATATGCACATTATCACCATATCAATATAAAATTTATTAATACAGTACCATTATAATAGATTATTTTAGGAAGTGCAGTAACTCCTTTTGTTTTTTAATATAATGCCAGAATGACGACAAATTAAACGTGAGCTCCGCCTCTCTATTTCGTTCATAATCATTTAGCGTCTGCCTGATTCATTGTTTAGTGCTCGTTTTAGGTATGCAGTACTGTTCATGATAGAACTCAGATGGATAATCCAAATTGGTTTCCAATAATTATGTTTCACTCTTGTATCACAAATTCTATCTCCTTGAAACTAGGGAGAGTAGACATTAGTACCAGTTTTATTTGAAAAGCTTTATCCGCAGTTCTACACAAATCTAGAAAAGACCAGTTCTGATTATTTAGATCTACGTATATCCTGAGTAGTTACCCAATCTGAAGATAAAACTTGGGACGTTATTATCATTTTCAGAAATTGCACTGCTCTTTCCAGAAATTTTGCAGTAAAATTTTATATTTATTTTCAGTGCCGGGTGGTGATAGCCTCCGGTACAATACGATAGCACGGCGTCTCCTGTTCACAATCACAATCCGCAACAATTAAATCAAGACAGACGCAATTATTCTTTACTATTTTATTTGCTTGCTGTAGATCATAGAAAGATACGATAGAGTTATCAAGTTCAAAGCATCTAATAGCATCTAAGTGAATGCCAGGTCGGATATAAAGTAGAAGCAAGATATACATATCCTCAGTTTTTACCTGTAAGATTAACTGCAACATAATCTATATCAACACACCCAGCAGCATTCAATAGGGATTCTGCTGGAATTGAATCTATATTTCAACAAACAGCTAATAGGGCACCACCGCCCCTTTTATAGAGTCTGTCACGCCTATATAGAAAAAATGGTTAATACTGAAAAGTTCATTTTTTAGGCTTTCAAAATATGATTCTTTAGCGACAGTTACTCGAAAGCACTGCCTGGGAATTAGAAAAATTATTATTAAAAAACTTGGAATATTCTAAAGATGCCGGCAGAAAAAAGTGACCAAAGTGTGAGAAGAGAACACCATTGACTCTTCTTATTTGAGTATCCAGAGCTAGCTGCAAGAATAAATTAGCAGAATCTAGCAGATCAAAAACGCTAAATATCTGTGAACAGATTGCTTTCCGCTTTTAAAATGGCTGCCATCAACATGGAAGGGGCACAGCGGCTTCCTATTGATAATCTCCCTTTCGATGATCTGGACAACGAAGTCGTGATTGAAGCTGATGGCATAGGTGCGAGGGACAATGTACATCAAGTACCGGATTTACTAGAACCATATCCGGATATTAATGACGTTGATGTAATCTTGCTGCTAGACAGCGTCAGTGCAAGAAAAGTAGTGCAAGAAGGCAACAAAATCGAACCCTTCAGGCAGATGAAAGAATGTTCTATCGTAAACTGAGTGTAAAGCAAAATTCCCGCAAGATACTGAAGTTCCTCAATTGGAAGACATGACTAACTACTGGTCTGGTGTTTAGGGAAAACCTAACAGAAACAATTTAGACGCTGCGTGGTACCAAATAGAGAAAGCAATATCAAGCAATAACCCTGAAATGGAGCTGACTAACATCACAGCTTTAGATGTTTCAACGGTTTTGAAAAGAACAAGCAACTGGAAATCTCCAGGTCCGGACATGGTGCACAACTTCTGGTACAAGTACCTGACTAGTGTGCATCATGCTTCGGGTTGTGGTCGCTCTCGTCAAGTTGAATAAATAGAGGACAGTGGAGATGGAAAAACCCCAACTGGAAATGGAGCAGTTTCGACGAAATTTTCCCTCTCTGGGCAGGCCTGACGTATATGTGGTCTAAACAACGAGATGCATAGTATCCGCCTGAATTTCGACAGATAGCATCCAATATTTGCTTGAAAAAGGGCGTGATGTTTGCAGAAGCGGAAGAATTCTTCATTGCGATTCAGGACAGGGTTGTCAGCACCATCAATTATCGCAAACACGTGTTACATCAAGACGTGGTTGTCCGGTGCCGATTATGTGCACAGACATAATGATGTGGCGGGCATTATACATCAACAACTTGCCCTCAACCTAGGACCTTTAACAAAATGGATGCCTTTCTATCGATGCATTTCAGTACCTGTTTTAGAAAACGAACTTACATCTTATATTGGGATTTCACTATCCAGACGGATCATTATAACCGTGCTAATCGACCCGACATCGTGATGCGAGAGAAAATGGTTTCGGCAACAGGCAACGTGCACGAAAGATGCACTGAACATCTAGAAACATGGCAGCAACTCAGAAGGCGGTTTCATTAAACACCGGTCGCAATATCAGAAACTTTCCAGGCCACCAGGAAGCAAGTGACTAAAAAAATATGAAGTGGCAGTTGGTAGCTCTAAGAAAGCATTCAGAGGTGAATGTTTTCATCTTCAAGGCTCGCGGAGGCTGTGTAAGGATAACAGCTGTAAAAAAACGAACTCCAAACTAGATCATGCTTCTAATTTTGTACCTATAACAACATCGAAAACGATTTCAAATATCGAATTAAATTAATTTATAAAATTCTTATCTCATCAGGCACTTGACACAGGGCACGAAAAAATCACAAAACCAGGCCGGTGAAACCCTCATGTATATTTAGGACACGAAGCTACCCAAGGATGAATGATTTCTGAATTCATCTCGCCGTGACATGTTTTTGACCAGTGATAGTTTCCAACCTTCGAGAGCACCGATCACAGGGACAAATACTTTAACCTGATATGTTGGGAACAGTCGCTGCAGCTCCCTATTGAGGTCTTGATACCTCTCCTCCTATTCCTTCTCCTTGCGAGTGATGTTGTAGTCGGCCGGAGCCGAGAATTCAATCACGAATATATTTTGTTTCTCAAGGTCTCACGTCCCCTCTCACATCTCACGACCATGAGAGTTTTCCAGATGAGATAGTAAATCTGGTTTCCCAAAGCGGCATCAATCTCTTTATGCACCTCACGATGTGTTGATGAAGCTTTAAGCTTTCCAACAGAAAGATGTAAGTCTATGTGAGGTTGAATCGGAAGCTTTCCCGTAGTCAATCCAGGCTATTGACAAGTAGCGCTGGTAGGATGCTGTGTCTCTGCAGATACATCTATCGATGAACAGGTTCACCCGACATCCTGCTACGCCTTTCTTTGAGACGCTTTGTTCATACATCTCTCGCCACACAGGGCCGATTGTCTGAACAATCCTATCATTTGTGAAGATCTTATACAGCATGTTCAGACAAGTTATTTGCCTGTAATTCCTTAGGTCAGACAAGTTGCCCATCTTCGAAAGGAGCCCTGTGCGTCCGTCCACCAACCACTCCGGAATAGGCTCTTCCGACTTCAGATATGAGGTGAAAGTGCGGACCAGATGTTCGTGGCTTGAAGGAAACTTCTTCCACCAGAAGGTCTTGATACCATCTGGTACCGGAGCGGAATAGTTCTTCATGCCTCTTAATGTGTTTTTTACTTCCTCGGTAGTCGTTTAGAGGCCATACTGATATCGTAGCACTCCAGCATGGTTGTTACGCCTCCGCATGAGGGTTATTCCTTTGAGACCATCCCTGGACAATTTTTCGTGACTGCCTATTAATTATTGTAACCATATTCGGCAGAAACCAATGGTACAGAGACCCTCTCTCCGCAACCTGTGGGCGCATCCGGTGGAGTGCTAAGATACCATTATAACCTCTGAGCGACAAGGTAATATGTCGCGACTGCGAGCTCTGTGGTGCATCAACTTCTGCGAAACCGTGCCGACGACCTTCGGAAAAGGGGTATATAAGCGAAGCTGCTACACCAGCGGAGGCAGAACAAGCCGGTAACAGAGAAAGAGAGGAGACACTGAGACCAACAGCGGGCAGGCATCCTATAGAGGATAAGCGATGCTCAAGAATCAGGAGAAACATCAACAAAGAGACCAAGCACTAGACCATAAACGGTAGTGTGTATGAAGCAGTGGGAACTTTGGGGGATGTCAAAGCTACTAACCATCAGTCAGCATATTGTTGACAGAATACGGATACTGTTTGACGCTAGAAGAGGTCTAGAGCGGAGAGATAGGTGGGTCAGAGAAAATCAAAATTTTCTCTGTGACCATCCATTACTTTTCCAAGAGGTTTCTTGATTGTCATCATGATCGCCTTCCTTTTTATAGATCCATATTTAGATCTCCTTTGGCTCCGAAATCTTGAGAGGCGACATTGCATTGTACTTCGTACATGGGCTAAAATTCGTGAAAGGCATAAGAACAACAAATCAATGTATCTTGGTTCATTTTTGTTTGTCCTTGGAAACTTATATCTTATAATTGTTGTTCAATTTGATCTAACATTCTTTCGTTTTCCGGAAAGGCTTCGAAAATTCGATCAGCCGAACTTATATAATGTTCTGTGCTACTATAGGGAAATCTCAAAACTTATAGTGCTTTAACATATAATGCTTTAGCATATAGCGCTTTATATAGTCAGTCAATGTAGCTCTTCTCTGAGAAACCAATGTATTGGGGTCAATTGCTAGAAGTTGTCCACGGTGTGTTCGGTACGTGGACGGTAAAGCAATATTTACTACAGTTTTCTTGCAGCGTCCAGATATGTTTGTTCCCGCTAAGCGTGGTTTTTAATTTTCCAGCTGAATCGAAACACTTTTTCGAATACTCCAAAAGGGGTATCAGCTATCAGCATCGGATCTCTTGTTCTTGCTCGTGCCAGTTTCTGCTCAAGGCAGCGCCGGCAACCGAGCTTATTATATCACTACTACGGAAAATATCAGACAGTATTTCTCTAATTTTATTTTGTATTAGTGTTCCTAAGATGTCTTTATTTTCGAATACTCCAAAAGGGGTATCAGTTATCAACATTGGCTCACTTCTTCTTGCTCGGACCAGTTTTTGCTCAAGGAAGCTCCGGCAACCGAGCCTATTATATTGCCAATTACCTCAATTGTGTCATTCTAATCTATCTCGTCGTTGTGTCGTTATTTCGCGAATGTTGAGTACGTTTTATGTTGATCGGAAGAAGTTACCAAGATCTGGCCCTTCCTAGATTGGCGTTTTTAAATTTCTTCGAGGATCGAGACGGTCGGTAGCTATCAGGAGCTTGGCTATTATCACGTCTGTACATGAATGGTTCTTTCCATTCATGAAGGATGTTGTGTTCATCGGTACAAATTATGATTGATCTTGCGTCCACATTATCTGTTGGCATAGGTGACCAAGGGGGTGATGTAGAGTCGATATAAGGGACAGCGGCTTTGACCATTGAAGTAGAGAAGGCAGGAGAAAATTTGAAATTAAACATGGACATTGCTTCTTGCTGTATTCTTCTCGGCCTTATGTCTAGTCGCTTTTGTGGGACCGTTACAACTTCCAAATCAATTTCTGAAAATGGAATAGATTGGTGATTCAGTTTCCTCAGAGCAGTCTTTGAATCTCACGGTACTCTTGCGTTCACTTGGCACTAGTAGCATGTAGTGGCTGCTGATACGTGTGTGCCAGGGGATCCATATAGACTGTATTATCATCTAGTCCCTTGCATGGTTCAAAGGCCTCTAATTGTACTCACTTACGGCTGTACATGTGAAAGGATTATCTTTGACAGCCATTTTCCTGTCATTTGTGAATCGACTCAGTTGCGCTGTCTATTAAAAACTTTAACTCAGTATTGATCCTTAATTTTTTAATTCTAGCTTCGCTAGTCTTCCAAGCAGCAGCAGTAGCTGTTTCGATGTCAGCGGAATTATTGTTTTGGTGATCTTGAACTGGTCTTGAAATATTTAAAGGGTGATTTGGGGTTACCCATACTCCTATTCCTGACCTTGCTTTTTGTGCATCCTTACTAAAGACACTCGCACTATCCAAATACACTTCTACGACTCGATCGTATAGTGGGAGGAACGGCGGATTCTAAAGTGGGAGCTTGGGAAGTGCAGTTTTTGGAAGAGGATCTGTTTTTAGAAGCATTGATGCGGCTGCTTCTAAGCCAGGTAAAACACTGTAGGATTTTCGAAATTCTGAGTCTTCATAATTTTCGCTGTCTTCGTGGTAAGATGATGAGTCGTCCAAGGGAGAAGGATCTCCTTTGTCGGGAGGGTTGTTAAGAGTTTGAGGTGGACCTCTATTTTTTATTAATTTTTTCTTGATGCAGCTTTTGTCTAGATTTTGAAGCTGATAGGACGCTGGAAAAGCCACATTTGACTCGTCACAATCATTTAGTGAGGAGATTTATTTCTGTCTTTCTCGTATTTTAAAAAGAGTTTGAGAAGGTTTAGGGTCAGGTCTTATAGGTTTGAAGGAATAAAATCTCTTGATGGAAAGTTCATTAATGGAATTCGGGGATTACAATGTCGTTGGACTAGCTCCTACAGTTTTTAGTTTAGTAGTCGAGGTCCTTTCTACTTGTTTAACCCTCTTCAAGCATTCAGTACCCTCTTAGAATACAGATTTTTTTGACGTTATTGCTGGGGTAGTGTTGAGTTTCTTTTCCTGAGTAACTCCTTGTTGCTCAATAGCAGCGCTAGTTACCAGAAAAGCATGATGATTCATTGATTGGTCATGGATTACCAGCACCCGAATTTCCGATGAATTAGATTGTGTAGAATTCGTAGCTCAGATGGAGACTCCTTTTGCCTATAGATATGAAATGCGGAAGCTGCTATCGTCCTTTCCTGGTATTTTTACGGTCTTCTATGTGAAGTACATATTCAAGTGGCTCTTTTAGCATCTTCGAGTCACGGATGTCTTCAGGGAGGCCTTCGATGAATGCCCCACAGGCTCATGAGACATCTCAGTCTATCGAGAAAATCATTCACGTTAATTTTGTTAAATTGCTTATTGCGGATACTTACGCATGCAGTACCCGAGAGTTTGCTCAGGTTATATACACCGCATAGAAGGGATAAAAGGACGCCCCCTCCCCCGGGTATCTATGCGGCGCTAATCGCCGTATTAGGCCTTCACCCTTTTTGGTTTCGAGTCACCTTCGGTGAAGCATGCTTCCTATCCAGCTTACTAGCTGGTCTGGCACGCTCTAACTTGAAGCACCCCGACAGATGACTTTTGGAGGTGTACTGCTGAAAACAACCTCTATTTCCAAGAATTTGCAGACAGCATACCCTTATTATTTAATACGCCACTCTAATTTTGCCACACCTAGACCAGTTTCTCTAGCCTCTTCAGAATGAAGGATGTCAATCTAATTTTTGCCTGAAAAATGTTACTTTTGGTCTTTCCTTTGAGTTTCTTAATTTAGGGATTTTCTCTTGAATTTTATTTCGTTTAAATATAATATAAATATCTTTTGTTTATGCCTAATTCTATGAGTTTTATTTCCTTATTCATTATTAACATGATTCATTCAGTAAAAAGTATACATATTTTTCCTACTGCATTAGTGAATAAAGTAAAATAATTTCTAAGTAAACTGCTGAGTTTAAACTTTTCCTTAAATTATTTGCTTAACTTTTTGTGGTTCCTAAATATTTTCTTCCTTGTAAATCCGAGAATATAATTAATTTTTAGTTTTACCTTTTATCATTTCCTTAACTTTCTTAAATTTTATAATTTACTATTATTTTATATTTTTTAATCTCAGAATTAGTTTTACAACTCATTAGCAAATGTTAAATTGCTATTATAATATATCTCTATCTTCCTTGTTTTATTTTTTACCATTTCTTCAAAACTATTCTTACTTATCTTATTTATCTTACTTTTATTAGTTCCCTGACTAACTGATTCCTGTGTAAGGGAATATGCATTAATTTTGGAATATCCCTATTGGAGTTTAATTCGAGAGTTTGGGAATTTTTTATTTTTCGGGGTAGGGTGTAATTCCTAATTGCAGGTGAGTAATTACGTTTTGTACATTCTATATGGTTTTCGTTAACTTCTTTAGTACTTCCTAAGCTAGTGTCATACGCGACTCGCATAGAGTGAGCCTCTTTCTCCTTTCTAAGTAAAAAAGACCCTCTCGCAGACGACGCTTAGTGAATGCTCAGACAACTATTTTAGATATTAAGACATTAAACAATAATTTAGACTTTATATTAGGACATTAATGTAAATCGGTCCGAAAATCGTCATTCATGGGACAGGAATGAGTATCTACGATCTCCTAATCTGCGGGAATTTAATGGCCTATAATCTGTAAAAGAAAAGAAGAGATTCATTTGTAATTTTTTGAATACAACTACGGATAAAGTTGCTCTATTCAGGTCTCCTGTGCCATGAGGGAGAATTTGACCACGGACGACGGATGATATCAAAATTTTGATAAGAGAGCGTGATCGCGATTACAAGATCTCGAAAAGACTCTGGGAACCTTCAATGTATAATAGTTAGAGGGCATTGAGAAATGCTGTGCGAGGCTACTCAGAGAAGCAAGAGTTTTCTGGAATACCACTAGATTAATGGGCCTGGTAGAGTCCAACTATTTGTAGACGGCGTTAAGATCGTGAGGTTTAGTCAGACTCAGGTGTAAGAAATTACTACTCGTGTGTACGGTTGATGAAATAAATGCTTACTTTCCTTTCATTTGTCGTGATTATTCATATAGTGTATTAACAATCTGGTTATCTAATCTCGTTAACTTTCATTTTGACAATGATTATTTCCACTTCGGAGACATTTCATCCCTTACACTAATTGGGAGCCCAGATGATATTAAAACTGAGGTGGAAGGGGTGGATGGTTAACGATTTGTTATATCATTAAAGCTTTGCCCATTATTTTTCCACGCTTACTTAATCTCGTTAACAACTCGCTTAGAACTCAGTTGATATCCTCTCTTAGATTGCTTTACTTTGACGATTGTTGTGCTGTCTGGAATGATTGGACTAGTGGAATGATTTCGTGAAGAATTCTTTTTTTAATTCCATTGCGTATTTAGGTTGTTGGTATTCTGGGAGCCACTAAGTTTCTGGATCATAATCTACAGTCTTTATAAGAGTTCTTAGCATATCAGAACCTAAAATGCCTGAAGACTTACTTTAAAGCTTGACACGACTGTTTGTTAGATTATTTATAATACACCCCCAGAAAACTACTATCAATTTTCGCGGTGTATGTATAAAAGTTTTATATTTTGTATTCTTGATTTTTTCTAACCATTTTTTGCCTACATAAGAGTGTGGAACCCCGGCATCGACTAATACTGTGAACAATTTATTATCACATTAAGTCAGGACGTGAATTCGCGTATCTGACACCTCGTCCTTATCAGAATTAAATGTTTCGGGTGATTCTGTAATTTATAGGAGTACTTTTTTTTTATTAACCTATAATTATTTTCCCTAACATTTGAATTTCAATATTGAAAATTTCCTTGCTAGTCTGAATTGAAATGTGCACTCTCATGCGCGATTGGATGTGCGTTTCCACTTCTGTGGTATTTATCTTTATTATCCGACTTTTTTTTGTTGTGAACTTTGCTTTTTTTCTGGTTATCTTTTCTTGTATTTATTTCTGAATCCTTATTTGTTAAAAATCGATAATGTGTTTTCAAATGATTATTGGGACAATTAATTATCTTTGTTTTTAAATGTGGGTCTAGGTGATAAATTAGATAAAAAAAACTTAGTTTGATATTGTGACAGGACCGTAGGCTGATATTTAGGTCTTTGTTTTTTTTTGGAAGTAAGGAAATCTGTGATGTGAAGAAGAGTATTCATTTCTGTTATTTTTCTCTCTTTCATAACGATTCTGGGTTTGGTTGATATGTCAGTCATAACTAATCATAATTTTACTGTTTTCTCTTTCGTTATCTCTATCCTCCTTATTTGTCCGCGTCCTTTACGCTTACATATTGTGTGTGGGATGGCGGAGTTTGATCCTTGAGTTTGGCGCCTAGAAAGAAGGGACGAATGCATGGGTCTCTCTTAATCAGTGGGATAGGTGCGTGATACAGAGGTGGAGAGAGACCCCATCGGATCAGTATGGAACGGAGATTCGAGGCCTGCAGACATGAGAAGGTTCGAGATTGCAACTGCCTGCGGTGTGTGACAGGGGTGGATCCCCTGTACGTGATGTGCTCTTAATATGTTGACCAAGTGATGTAGTGCTCTTAATTTGTTGACCAAGTGATGTGCTCTTGATTTGTTGACTATGTGATGTGCTCTTAATTTGTTGACTCAGTGATTTTCTGTTGAGTAGTTGAGAGTGACGAGGATTGACTCCTTGAGAGTGGCAAGGTGTTGCCTCTGATGTACCATTCATTTTGGTTATGCTTGCGAGGTCTGTGACTTTCAGGATAACGTAAGAAAGATCTCTCCTAGGCTTAAGTTCACACAACTTGCCTAGGCAAGTTGTTGTTGAATGTTGTTGATCTGCGAAGATTGCTGCATTTTCATTTCTAAGAACCCGACTACTCATTCCTTCTGAATTTCTCTTATACAATATTTGCAAAACTTCTAACAATACAAACATTGGTCCTCCAGGTGAGGAATGAGTGATCAGGATTCTTTGCGTTGTATGACTCTGCTTTACTGTTTGGTTCGTCGAGCAGGTACAGGGCAGGGTCGAAATGTACTGTTGACAGTTTCGCTTTAATTAACAGCTGTAACCGTGTGGCCTGGTTTTCTCGGATCAGTTTGCCAATTATAAAGGTGGATTGTTTATTTCCGTAGAGGATTTAAGGGATTGAGCATTGTTAGATTTGAAGTGGTAGCACTATGGCGCCCGTGTCTCTATGAAGGCTCACTTCGCAGCAAAATGCACGTATGCACGCAACTGCGACGCACACGGAGATAATAGGTCGAGAGGACGTTGAGACTGATCCTTACATTATTGACAATATTTTTTCTAGAATGGAAAGTGTATATGAGGATCTTTTAGACGAATTGCTGAATATGTTATCCCTATTCAAGTGCAATGTTTATCCTCCTATTCAAGTTTACAAAGATATGTCAATCGATAAATTGGACACGGGAAAGTTACCGAAACTTGATCTTCCAAAATTCTCCGGTAATTATGAGGATTGGGAGAATTTTTCTGATCTATTTACTTCGCTCGTGCATTCAACAAAGGCAACGGAAGCTACCAAATTGAGTTATCTTAAGCTTTGTTTAACGGGAATAGCGGCAGATCTAGTTAAAGATGTAGCTACCACTGAAGCGAATTACCTTACAACTTGGAAAGCTCTGACACAACGATTTTATAGCCCTCGGCTTATCGTGCCGGCCGTGGCTCTACGTGCGTTTGCTGATAAAGCACGGCGTATACTTCGCGCTTTATATAAAATGAAAATACCCGTCGAGAATTGGAATATATGGTTCATACATATATAATCTGCGAAGCTGGATCCGGAAACTCGAAAAGCATGGGAGTCGGAGTTGAGCGCGAGAGATCGTATAGCGATCGTAAAAGTAGAAGAAAGCTCGTCCCCGGGTTCATCTGAACGGGGGTCGTTTCAGCACTTCACGAAATTATAAGAATTCGCAGATTTTCTCGAGAAACGTTCGCAAATGTTGAGCATGACGCTTCTGACAACAGAGCCGAGGTGAACAACGATGCGACACCGCATAAGGTAAACGCGCTAACCGCCAGCATCTCCAAATCGAAGCACACAGTTATGCTCGCCACAGCTCAGGTCACTCTTCGAGGGATTACCCGGACGTCCTGTCAATATTTCGTTATTGGGAGTCGGAGAGAGGTCTTCGGTCAAACCTAAGGTCATGACATCAGTCACGTTACAGTCGATAATTAATCGAGATTTTCAAATAGAAACGGAAGCTCTCGTACTCCCCCGTATTTCGTCACACTTACCGGAGCGTAGTTTCATGGATATAGATCTAGATCAGTACGCGGGCATAGCTTTATCTGATCCTTAATTTTACTTTAGAGATTCTGTAGATATAATAATAGGAGCTGAAGTTTACGGGAAACTATTGCTGCCTGGTGTACGCAACTTCTCCGCTTCAAATCTGATAGGTCAAGACACAGTGCGTGGATGGATTCTATCGGGAGGAATAAAAGCGGGCCCGTCGCGGTGGGCGGAGCACTTTCCTCGGTTGCAGATGCGGGTGCTGCATTGCGTTTCAGCAACTGATCTGAATGACTCATTGCAACGATTTTGGACTCTCGAGGAATTGTCGGACACTGTTCACAAATGAAAGCCCAATGATGAAGCCTGCGAGACACTTTTTCGTGAAGAACATACGTGCGGCTCTGATGGTCAGTATATGGTGCGCCTCCCCTTGCAATCTGATCCACCGGCTATCGCCGTGGAAACACGACGCATGTCGTTCGGCTCACTCTCGCATATGTATCGTCGGTTTTCACGCGACACCAAACTCGCTGAAGCTTATCGCGACTTTCTGATTATGTATGAACAACTCGGGCAAATGAGGCGTGTTCCTGTGATCGGTAACTCCCATGCGTCGTATTTGCCTCACCATGCCGTGGTATAGTTCAATCAATTGCCTTTGAAATTGCGAATAGTTTTTTATGCTTCTAGGCTGAGACGAAAGAAGCATTGCTTGAACGGCTTTCTCATCTCAGGATCGGCTCTTCAAAGTGATCTCGCTTTAATACTACTCAATTGGCGTAAATATCGTTACGTTTTCACATCCGATATAGTTAAAATGTTTCGTCACATGCGCGTTGCCGTAGAGAATCAGGATTATCAAGGGATCCTATGGTCTGCCAGTTCTAATGAACCTCCAATAGATTACCGGTTGACCACCGTAACCTACTGAACAGCTTGCGCGCCTTATCTCGCGATTCGCACATTGTTGCGATTAGCACAAGATGAGAAGGAGCGATTCCCTATCGGTGCTCAATGTATCGAGAATAACACCTATGTAGACGATATCTTTGCTCGGGCCGACGAGCTCACGGTAACTGTCTCCAAAAAAGAAGAGCTAATTCAGATTCTCAGATCGGCTGGCATCGAACTAAATAAATGGGCGGCAAATCACGATGATCTTCTTCCGGCGTACCTAAAACAATCTCACGCTGACGTTGGAAAGCAGATTAGTAAGGACGCCGATGTAAAAACGTTGGGTGTGCATTGGAATCCAAACCGCGGCGTGTTTACTTTCAGCATAGTCAATTTCAAAGCATTGGCTGTCGCGGAGACAAAACGAGCTGTTCTTTCGAATGTCGCACGTTTGTTGGATCCCCTCGGATGGCTTTCACCGGTCACAGTTACTGCTCAAATTTTAATGCGAGATTTATGGATCCTAAGATGTGACTGGGATACGCCTTTGCCTATTGACGTGCGGCATAGATGGCTACAATATTGTAATTCATTAGAAGATCTATCTGAATTATCCATGGATCGTTGGTTAGGGGCTTATTCTGGTCAGTCTTGTCTGCTACACGGCTTTTCCGATGCACCTTCACGTGCCTATAAGGCTGCTGTATATCTTCGAATTGACGAAGGTAGCGGCAATTCACGTGTCTCACTTTGAGCTGCCAAGCCAAAGGTAGCACCGGTAAAAACGGCCAGTATACCTATCCTGGAGTTACGTGGAGCTGTACTTCTCGTAAAACTCATCTGCCATTTACAAAAATTAGATTTCTTTAAAAAATGGCCCGTTTACGCTTGGTCCGATAGTCAGGTCGTTCTCAATTGGATATGCAAACACCCGCGACTTTGGAAAACGTTCGTCGCGAATCGCGTGTCATATATACAGACAGAATTACCTATTGCTACTTGGTATCATGTTCCTACCAAGTAAAACTCGGCGAATTTAGCGACCCGCGGTTCTAAGCCTTCAGAGCAGATCAATAACGCCTTGTGGTGGCGCGGACCGACTTGTCTCTCATTGCCCTCTGAAAATTAGCCCCAGGCTACAACAAGCGTACAAATTTTGCATGCACGGATTTCTCCGGCTGAACCGGAAATTCTCACAAAGTTCTCTTCTCTAACACGACTGATTCGTGTAGTGGCGCGCTGTTTACGGCCGCTGATATGCTTGCGAAGACGCAAGCTTCATATGAGTGTGCTTTCTCAGTTCCTGACGACCAAAGAACTTAACAGAGCTCGAAACTCCGTTACAAAATTAGCGCAATCGTTTGCTTTTACTACGGAAAATGATATTTTTAAAGTCTGGAAAGTCCTTGCCTAAGCGTCACGTGTTGCATAAACTTACTCCAACTTTGGAGAGCATTGGAATCACGCGCGTAGGCGGACGTCTTGCGCATTCGCAATTATCGAGCGATTCGAAAAATCCATGGATTTTACCGCACTTTCAGCACTTAGCCTTAGCCGCTAGACTCGACTACGCAGGGGCAATTCTCTGTTTTGTAACTCGAGCCGTTCACTTGGAAATTGTAAGCGACTGTACCGCAGCGATGTTTATAGCTTCTTATCGGCGGTTTTTCGGCCGACGTGCCATCTGCCGTAAACTATTTAGCGACAATTCGACGACTTTCCACAAGGCTGATAAAGAATTAAGTGCTATGTTTAACGCAGCCTCCGACTTCTACCAGACTGCTGCAGCTTTACTTGCCAACGACGGTACAGATTGGAGTTTTATCCTGCCGAACGCTGCACATTGTGGTGGATTGTGGGAGGATGGAATCAAATCAACGGAACATCATCTAAAGAGAGTAATCAGCGAGCAAACTCTTACCTTTAAGGAATTCTGCACGCTCCTAACTGAAATTGAAGCCTGGCTCAAGTTTCGTCCGCTGTGCCCGATGAGTGGTGGCATGGATGACCTACACGCTTCAACACTAGCCTATTGTCTTATCGGCGAAACTTTAGGGTTGATAACAGATACAGAACCACCATCTGTCCCAGAAAACTGACTCAGCCGGTACCAATTGGTACAACAATTGGAACTACCCATTGTCAACAGCCGTCTTGCAGACGAAGGCGGGCAAAATGTTCGCGTCCTTTACGCTCACGTATTTTGTGTGGAATCGTGGAGTTTCATCCTTGAGTTTGGCGCCTAGAAAGAAAGGACGCATGCATGGGCCTCCCTAAATCAGTAAGATAGGTGCATGCTACAGAGGGGGAAAAAGACTCCATCGGATCAGTGTCGAACGGAGATTCGAGGCCTGCAGACGTGAAAAGGTTCGAGATTGCGACTGCCTGCGGTGTGTGACAGGGTTGGATCCTCTGTACCTGATGTGCTCTTCATTTGTTGACCAAGTGATGTGTTCTTGATTTGTTGACCATGTGATGTGCTCTTAATTTGTTGACCAAGTGATCTGCTCTTAATTTTTTGACCCAGTGATTTTCTGTTGAGTGGTTGAGAGTGACGAGGATTGACTCCTGGAGAGTAGCAACGTGTTGCCTCTGATGTACCATTCATTTTGGTTATTCTTGCAAAGTCTGTGACTTTGAGGATTAGGTAAGAGAGATCTCTCCTAGGCCTAGGTTCACAACAAGGTGTGTGATATGTTTGAGTTGAATTGTACTCTCTGTTAATTTTGTGTATTAGATTGATTTTGAATAAATTTGTTTTGCCGCGTAAGCTTGCCCCGGCTTTTCAATCTAACCGTGAGGATTTTTATGCCTAGGCAAGTTGTTGTTGAATGTTGTTGATCCGCGAAGATTGCTGCATTTTCATTTCTAATAACCCGACTACTCATTCCTTCCGAATTCCTCTTATACAATATTTTCAAAAATTATAACAACACAATAAAAAATCTTAATTGAAATATTCACTATCATGCGCGCTTGGATGTGCGTTTCCACTTCTGTGGTATTTATCTGCATTATCTGACTTTTTGTTTTGCGACCTTTGCTTTTTTCTGGTTATCTTCTCTTGTATTTATTTTTTGAATCCTTATTTGTTCAAAATCGATAATACGTTTTTAAATGATTATTGAAACAATTAATTATCTTTTTTTTTTAAATGTGAATCTAGGTGATAAATTTAATAAAAACTTAGGTTGGTATTGTGACCGGACCCTAGGCTGGTATTTAGGTGTTTGTTTTTTGCTTTTATGTTGAGGGAAAGCAAGGGAATCTATGTTGTGAAAAAGAGTACTGAGTTCTTTTATTTTTTTCTCTTTCATAATAATTCTGGGTTTGGTTAATATTTCAGTCATAACTATTCATAATTTTCGTATTTTCTCTTTCGTTATCTCTATTCTCCTTATTATTCTCTCGAACTCTTTTAGTTTCAATCTTTAGCCGTTTATCGACTAGTTTCTGTTCTTTACTTTTATCATATTTAGATTCTGCAGTCCCTGAAATTTCGTTAAAACTTCTAATTTTGATTATTTCTGCTCTCCTGTAATCTGGATTATTAGCATTTCGTATAGCAGTATTTTTCTTGCGTATAAGTTTACCATTATCAATCCGGCAAACTACTTTTGTTTTCGATAGTATTTTTTATTTCTATATTTTGGGATACCTTTACGGGTTCTTCTACTTTATCTGTCCCTGGCTGCAAATTTCCCCAATCATTTTCCTTTTTATTTTTACTGCTATTTCTCTTAATACTTTTATCGTTTTAATTATTTAATACTTTATTTTGATTTTCATTAGCTTTCTGCCTACTGTCCAGTTTCTGTTCGTTATTTTTATTTATTTTATGTTCAGTACTATATGAAATTTGTTCCAAACTTTCAACTTCGATTAAACCTGTTTTGCCAATTTCTGTATCATTTTTATCATTAGTTAAAGTATTCATTGAGTTTTAAACATTTTTTATCATATGGCTTTAAATCTGCTAATTTATTTTTATTTTCGATATTACTTTCTGTTTTTACATTTCGCGATAATTTTATAAGTTCTTCTAAGTCTGTATCTATCTTAAATTGTCTTGATTTTGTTATGTGGTTACATTTCAGTATCCAATGAATCCTGTTCTTTTAGTCGTTTAATCAATTCTGCGCGCTCTGGTACCATGTATTTATTCTGCCATACAAACTAAAAAGATACATGAGTCCAATCTTACTCGAATTGAGAAAATGGAGAAAAACTGTTTGTCCAAAGAACTCTAATATAGAATTAAATTTTGATTGATCTATAAACACTGCTTGGGTAACAATAATTATTTGCTCTTTCATATTTTGCAACATAAAATTGATTTTTAATCCCTTTGTCGGCTTTGTCGAAGAGCTCGAGAACGGCCTTGAAATTCAACAGCAAAGCATACGTGAGGGACACTGAGTATTCAGCGGTTATTCTGAACCTACCCGATCGATCGTTCCTAGTGTATATTCGAATATAGTTAAGCCTTGTTTTGCGTCTTAAGATGTATTTTCGGCTATCCAACATTATTTTTAATCGGTTTATTTACTACTTTTTGATCTTTTGTATTTTTGATTAAAGATCTTCTTCCGCACCTTATCGCTCTAAGAAGTAACTCTTGATTTTTTCCTAAATTATCCAGGTTCTCATTTTTAGGCTTTGTTTGTCTAATCGTGACATCATCAGATCTCATTTGAAGGAATGGTTGATTGATTGCATTATCTACTTCTATATTTACTTATGCAGCCTTATCCTTGCACGCGGGGCTCTACAAGGATGGACGAATCCTTTCCCTAGCTGCTCGTGGGAACAACAATGACACCACCAAAACACCCAAAAGTTCTAAATGCGGTTCAAAACGATCGAACGCGCAGAGCACCCGACAATGGGTCGGCGAACAATGCCGATAATCCTAGAGTTCGGGGTGCTGAAAATAATTTAGATGGAAACACGACGACGAACCGGCAAAGCGCTCACATTGAGTGGACGAATCAACTCAAGGATGACTTGCTAGACTGCTACGCTGCCAGCATTATCCCCATTCATCGAGGCTTTATGGCGCGTATGCATA
>CAKNWW010196342.1:0-11665 GCA_932074435.1 Andricus kollari
GGGCCAGAATCTGGCTTTTATTCTGAATCTTTAAAAACCAGAGTTCGGCACCGCATCGACCCCTTGCCATGCCGAATATCTTATCTTCTCCGGCAAATCATATTTTCAGAATAAAAGCCAGATTCTGGCCCAGCAATGGCACATTACTAGTTCTAAATTTTTCTTTACTCCGGAAAAGCATGTTTTAAATGGAGACGCCAGAGTTCCGGCCCAGCGACGCCATATTTCTGGGCCAAGTGTCAGTTTTACTACGGCAAATCATTCTGAATCTTAGAAAACCAGAGTTCGGCACAGCATCGTCTGATTGCCGTGTTGAATATTCCAAGTGCGAATTGCCGGAATTGAACGCACTGCCCAGGCTCAGTCTAATTTCGGCAGCCAAAGATCGACTAATGTTATCGGCCCAGACGCGGCGCATTACTGTTCCAAACTTCGTCTTCACTCTAGCGAAACATATTTTAATAGGAAAAGCCGGAGTCTGGCCCAGTGATGGCACATTACTGGACCAAGTATTACTTTTAAAACGGCAAACCATGTTTTAAGAGCAAGAGCCATAGTTCGGCCAGGACTCGGCACACTGCTGTTCCCAATTTCGTCTTTACTTTGGCTAAACATGTTTCATTAGGAAAAGCCGGATTCTGGCCCAGCAAAGGCGCATCACTGGGCCCAGTGTTACTTTTGCTGCGGGTGGAAATTTCCACACTCCGCCGAAGTTCACCACCTGCGTAGTACTGGCCCAGTACTGGTCACCAGTACAGATAATCGGTCATTCGCCCAGTACTGGCTAACGGCTCGCTCCACGATCGGCGCAGTACTATGCTGAGAGTATAAATATTTAAATATTTTTTAAAATACGTTTAAAAATATGTTCCATGTGTTCTGAAATGTCTGAAAACTATAAATATAACTTTCGCGAATACAACATTTTCCTGTTTTTTTTTCTTTTAAGAAAAAGTCTAAGTTCCATCTTTATGTAAAACTGTAAATGTTCAGAAAAAATTACATTTGATGTCAATCTTAAACCTTGTAAAATGGTCTAAAACACCTACAAACCAAACCGTACTCAAAGGTTTAAAAAATTTGTTATCACAAAATTGTCAAAGTTCACGATCAAATTTCTAAGTTCCGTCATTAAAAATTTCAAATGTTTATAAAAAGTTACATTTCCTGTCATTGTAGAAAGTTGTAAAATAGTCTAAAACGGGAAAAAACGAAATATTACACGAAGAAAAATTGTAATCGATATAAATTATTTATTTAAAAATTATTTTATTGATATTTCTTTTAACATTTCGTATATTTTACATTTACATAACGTCGTATAATAATATATATTTAATTAGAAAAAGAGAGTTTAAAATTTGGTATTTAACTTTTTTGAGCTGTACCTTATGAAGATGGCTTTTTCATCGAGTTTCAACTCGTAGGTTTAGCCCAATGGTTAGGACTCCCGACTGCTAGGCGATAGATTTAGGTAGAGATGTAGGTTCGATACCTCGTAGCGTCCGAAATTTTATTTGTAATATAATATTTAAAAATGTAATATATGTATTCACTCTAAACCAGGATGATATGTAGTTGTATATAGATGCGTCCTAAAAACAATTTAATGATTTTTTATTATTTTTTAAATTAACTCCGGTGATGGTGGCCACAGTCTGGGCCAGAATTGGCCGCCAAGTGCATACCGGAATTATCATTCCAGCAATGGCACGATATTGGCAGCCGATCTTCGGCAATATTTTTGCCAATACTGGACCAGTGCTGGGCCGTATCTAACTTCACACTCGGGTGGCCCGGCCATGGTGTTTGCCGCATAGGGGGTAGTTTTGAGGGGTTCAAGTTGGTTGCACAAATTTGAACAAATTAAGTCGAAAATAATACGCCCATATAAAGTTGATTTTGGATATAGTCGTGGCCAGCGAAACGGTCGCTGGCCCGGCCAGGGTGTTGGCCGCATAGGGTGTAGTTTTTAGGGGTTGAAGTTGGTTGCACAAATTTGAACAAATTAAGACGAAAATAACAAGCCCATAGAAAGTTGATTTTGGATAATGTCGGGGCCAGCGAAACGTTTCGCTGGCCCGGCCAGTGTTTTTTTGAGTTATCTGGTACTTCCGGTGTTGCACAAATTCTAATTTTGGTTGTACAAATTTTAACAAATTCTGCATAAAATATTTGGCCCAAAAAAAGTTGAATTTGCGTGGGTGGTTGGGCCAGCGAAATGATCCTATAGTAAAGTCCTGGTTATACTGAAGTACACGACGTGAATTTGACGTAAACTCGCCGCCGAAGTGTGCTCCTCGCAAGCGTATAATCGCTGTAAAATTACGCTATGTACCCTGTATTACGGTCATCAGAACTGTGTCTTATTATTATTATTATATTCTTGAGGGTATATACGAATTTAAAACCAATATTATGCTTACGAGTAACATTTCAATTGGGCGTTTGCGTTACGTTCGCGGTGCCTACTCCAGTATAACCTGACCTTTATTTTGTTATAAAATTTAAAATGATATTGACCTGTTTTTAATATTTTAAAACATATAGATTGATGCAAGCGCTTCGCAGCAAGTCATACGTATGCCAATATTTAAAAAAAATCAGAAGAAATTCATTCAAAGTTCGGATTAAATAACGTAAAAGTTATTGGAACAGTTACAGATAATGGTTCCAATTTTGTTAAAGCATTTACGGAATTTGAACTAGACGATTCAGCATTTTCTCTAGAAGGTAAATCAAATTCTATAGAATTATATGAATTTCACATTGCAAAATTGGCAATCATGTCTTTTTATTGCTTTTTAATTCTATGACAGATATATAATTAAATTCATGCCTTTTTCATGAATAATTAGCAATTATAAAATTAAATTCCAATTATATGATGTTACCTTTCCTTTCTCTATTTCTTTTATTTTTATATTTATTTGTAGGCATATATTATACATGTACGCATAAAAAATAACACGCGAATGTATAAATAGTAGTTTTTGCCATCATGTGCATAACGAGTACTTTACGGATCAAAATCAGCGTGTAAAGAACATATTTACGCACACTATGCGTAAAGTACTCCTTTACATACCATTTTCGATGGGTAAAGTAGTTCTTCACACACCGTTTTCAAAGCGTAATGTCACTAATTCGCACACTAACCTTTTAACTTTTTAAACAATTTTCGCAGTTGATCCCGAGAATGGAAGTACTGACGATGACAATACCGAGGATGAATGCGAAGAAACTCCAGTGTTAGAAGAAGACATTGATCATCTTGATAATGCGATAACAGAAGATATCTTTGCAGATAATCCGAAATTATCAAGTCACTTTCGATTTGGGAGTCACACTCTTAATTTACTGGTAACCACTGACACTAACAAGATTATAGAGGAAGAATATGATTAAAAAATTGCTCGCAAAGAAATCACTGCAAAGTGTCAAGAGATATGGAGCTCTCTACGATCTACGCAAAAAAATAGAAAAATTAAGCAAGTTTCTTGAAAAAGCCCGTTGTGACGAGGTGGAATTCTTTGCATGATTCTCTTGAACAAATGTACAATGTAAAATATAAGTTAATGGATTTTGAAACTCATGTGCTTCTTCAGATAAAATCAATTATAAATGCGAATGATTTTAATTATTTGAAAGAATATTTAGATATTAAGAAACCGTTAGCTTGTACTTTAGACATATTGCAAGGTGATTCTAATTGCCATTATGGATACATTTTACCGAGCTTATTGAATCTAAGAAGAAAGTGGCGCTTTTTACTTGATTGCGAAGGAACTAGTATAGATACCTGTCGACCACTTTTAGAAGGATTGATTGTAGCTTTGGCAAATCGTTTCCATGACTTTTTTAACATCAAGGTTCGTGGCGAAGTAGCAGAAATTGCTGCTTTTACTCATCCTAGATTCAAACTGACTTGGTTACACTGTTTAGATCAGCAAGCACAAAATAGAGTTAAGAAACTTGTGGAGCAAATTGCAGAGCCTAAATCGACTGCGCCACCTCCATCTCGCCCGAAACCGAAAGACAATTTTTTTGAATTTGGAGAGCCTACTATGGTTGATTCTCTGTTTTCCACGATTCATTCTAGAAATGAAGGCGAAACTGAATTGCTTAACTTTCTGGAAATGCCTCCTAATTCAAACGTATTGGAATATTTGGGAAAATTTCCTGCAGTTAAAAAAATGTTTGTAAACTACAATACCATTTTGCCTTCACCAGCAGATCAGACTTGCAAGTAGTTAATTAATTTTTAATGAAGTTAAATGGAATAATTATAATTAAACCTTTTAATTATTAATCATTTTAACAATCATTAATAATTAAACGATTTAATTATGATTTATGAGCCCCATGATTGATAATTAAATACTTTAATTGCTAATTATAAATTTAAAATAAATATTGTGTTTTCATACAATAAAAACTTTGTATTAAAAAGCAGACCTTTGACAGGGCTGTTTACATGACTGTCTTTGCATTTAATTTATGCATATTCATATTTGTCTTTATATTAAAAGAAACTTTTTACATTGTCATCATAATGACAAGGTATTGGTTTTATGTAAAATTTGACGTAGTCGGTTTTCATCAAATCTCTACGTTTTAAAATCCCCTGAGTCACAAAAAACGATTTTCACAAAGGTGTCTGTCTGCCTGCAGTCTGCAATCTGTCTGTGGTCTGCCCGTAGACTCTAGGCACGATAACTTTAGAAAAAATGATCAGATTGGATTGTGCTTTGGCGCAATTTTTTAAGGTGTAAAAAGAAAGAACCAGTTCGTTAACCAGCTATTTTGGAACAAAATTCAAAAAGTTAGAGCATTTTCAAAATTTATGACACCATTTTTTTCAAGATCTGAAAATTCTATGTAATGCTATTCATACACGGAGAAAAATAGATATTCACGCAGACTATCTAGATGTTACTAGTTAATATCTTAGCGATTTAATTATGGGACAGAAATCTAGATATTGAAGTAGAGCATCCATAGATATTACAAATAAGATTTTAACTAACAATATCCAAGATATTAAAGGGCACAATCTAAGATATTCAAAAACTATTTTTTAATTGTGCAAATATTACCTCTAAACCATGCCATTTTCTATAAAATCCAAAAGACTTGTATATCGTAGTCCTCTGTTTTTAATAAGAGTAATCCTCAAGCATTCCTCTTTTTTCATAATTATTCAATTTTCGTGTAGAACGGATAACACGCTGTTCAAGGCTAACATTATAGATGCCTGTATCGCCGAGTCCTCATTTTCTTGCGAAAATTATGATATTGTATCCAAAAACACTTAATCCATTTTTCACCAAAACTTTTAACGCAATATATATACAAAAACCACAACACACACGACGAATGCTCAAGATACAGACAAAGCGGGGTTAAAATCTTTTGTCGCCACGCCACACGTCAACGACATTGCTCCGATAAAATTTCAATTTTTTAATATCTTAGATATTAACTGTTAATATCACACATTTTATACTTCCAACATAAACAGATATTGCCCTTTAATATCTTGTATATTGAATAGAAGATATTAGATATTATGCCGTAATATCTATATATTATGGTTAAATATCAAAGTTTTTAATATCTACTTTTCAATATCCATTTTTCTCCGTGTAGTAGCTGGAAACTCGAACTATTTCTTCTTATGATATTTCTCGATAAAGAGAAAATTGTCAGATTCATAGCAGTTTCAAAATTTAAAAAAAAAACGAAAATGAACTTTTTAAGCGGGACAACGCACGATATGAAAAAAAGTAAAGAAAATAAAAACCCTGCTTTGTGAAAGTCCTACAAGATTATCATAACAACTTTTTGAATTTTTTCAAGAAATCAAAAATTCAAAATTTGATCGCACAAAAAATAATGAAAAATTAAAAATTCCATGTTGCGATTAAACTATAGGACTCTTAGTTTTTGTTTTATTAGTAAAAAATAACATTACAAATAAAAAAATTTAATTTTTGGATAAACGGCATAAGCTATGAAAAAAATTAATACGCGAAAGTTGTTCACTCAAAGAGAATCTATGATATTGTTATTTATTATTTTTAGAAAGGGCGAATAGATTTTTTTTTTCAATCGTACAAAATATGAATAAAAGTAAAAAAATTACATTTGTGGAAAAGCGATACAAGCTGCAATAAAATTTAGAATAAAAACATTTTTTGTATAGTATATGCACTTTTTTAATTATAAAAACAAGACAATGAAAATAGGTATGTTTCAATACGAATACATATTATGAATTGTGAGAATATAAATTTATTGAAATGATAGATTTTGCAGGGTAGCTGAGAATAAAAGTTAGTGCAAAATAAGGAGCAAATATTGAAGTAATTATGAACAATAAAATTTGTACATTATTTTGCAATATCTGAATAAGCAGTAGCAGCTTGAGATACATAAATAAATATAATATAAATTTGATATAATGCACGAGATACGTGATGCGAATGTGTTCGTTAAAGCCGAAGGAGCTTTAACAAAAGAGAAGTCACAATCCCGAAATAACAGTTGTCGATGATTTTACCTTTAATTTCAAAACGTCTGTGCGCAAATGTGGGGGAAACACAAAGACCGAGCACGAAGCGCGAAATAAATGTACTATCGAGCGCGAAGCGCGAGAATCAACAGTCGCGATGAGAATGTGCACGCCTAGCGCCCAGATTTTTCATTATTTACTTACCGAATTGAATTTTTTACGTGAATGATAATGAATAACTGTAAACATCTATTAATAACTGTAAATAATTGTATTTCAGCGATTTGAGACGTGAATAATAGTTATTATCATTTTTAACCGTTATTTCAAATTATTTTCAATTACTTATGGTAATTCAAATTTATAAATTTCGGAAAATTGTCGCATAACAAAATCTTTGTATATGTATTAGATGGTAGCAGTTATTAATTGTTATTTATGAATTTCGAATATACACAGGTTGTTCCAGTACTCAAGGTACATTTTTATATTTTTGAATTCCTCATAAAAAATGGAGTTGAAAATACTAATAAAAATGTGTTGTAAAGTTAATAATTAATCAGTAATTAACAATTAAACATTAACCAATGGGAAGCATGCGTTAGATGGACAAAAATCCTTGTGTTACTGATGAGGGTGTGTACGTAAAAGAGGAATTTTAAATTTGCAGGATGTTGTGAATATCAATGCTGCAACTTCATACGGCAACTGTGCGACGAGATATTAAATCTTAGAAAATACCTTTTCCTTTAGAATACTCGTCGAATCACTGAAAAGGTCTTGTTTGACGACAAACTCTTATCCATTTTTTAAAAGACGCCAAAAGTCAGAAAAGTTGGGTGTTATTAAAACTTCTCCTTGCTTTCTAAAAATAATGCATAACTTTCAGTTGCATGATTGAAATTTATGTTTTAAAAGTTTTCTCGGTAGTTTTTCGATGAGGGAAGACAAGAAAGAAGGTCTTATTTTGACTGGAAACTGTTGCCTATTTTCAAAATTAGGCCAGATGCCAGCGATGGGAATTGATGTTTTAAAAATATTTTGGGTAGTTTTTCAAACAGAGAAGACAACAGACGAAGTTTTGATTTGACGACGAACCCTTACAATTCAATTAAAAAGAGGACAAATGCTACCAAAGTTGGAAATTATTTACACTTTTCATAATTTTCAGAAAATAATGTATTACTTCCGGCAGCATGGTCAAAATTGGTGAATTCAAAGCTACTTGGGTATTCTTTATACTTGGGTTATAATTTGGGTAGTTATTTGGGTAGCTTATACTATTTTTCCAGCAAATTTTTCATATCTACAGTTTTTACTAGTTAACAATAATGTAAAATTGGAAATTAACAGAAACAAATTTTTGCAAATTTTATGTCTAAATTTGGTAAAAAGTTAAATACGTCGAAACTGAAATTTCTGCTGCTTGAATGAAAGAAATATCTTATAATTTGGCTTTTGAGCTGAAAAAAAATGCAGACCAATCATATTGAATCTTTTATAAAAAATTTGCATTTAACTCAAAACAAAAAAACATGTCTTTTGCACATTTTCAAAAAATGGTGAATGAGACTAACCTTTTTTTAAATCTATTTTTTATTACCTTTTTAACAAAAACTGTGCAGTAAAAAATTTTCTTGAAGAATAGGATTATCTACCAAAATAACTACCCATATTATAACCCAAGTATAAAAAATACCCAAATAACTTTTAATTCACCAATTTCGACCATGCTAACGGAAGTAATACATTATTTTCTGAAAATTATGAAAAGTGTAATTAATTTCCAACCTTGGTGGCATTTGTCCTCTTTTTAATTAAATTGTAAGGGTTTGTCGTCAAATCGAGACTTCGTCTATTGTCTCCTCTGTTTGAAAAACTACCCGAAATATTTTTAAATTATCAATTTCCATCATGCCACCGGAAGCAATTCATTATTTTCTGGAAATCATAAAAATTGTAAATAATTTTCAACCTCGCTGGCATCTGGCCAAATTTTGAAAATAGGCAACAATTTCCAGTCAAAATAAGACCTTCTTTCTTGTCTTCCCTCATCGAAAAACTACCGAAAAAACTTTTAAAACATAAATTTCAATCATGCAACTGAAAGTTATGCATTATTTTTAGAAAGCAAGGAGAAGTTTTAATAATACCCAACTTTGCTGACTTTTGGCGTCTTTTAAAAAATGGATAAGACTTTGTCGTCAAACAAGACCTTTTCAGTGATTCGACGAGTATTCTAAAGGAAAAGGTATTTTCTAAGATTTAATATCTCGTCGCACAGTTGCCCTGTGAAGTTGCAGCATTGATATTCACAACCTCCGGCAAATTTATAATTCCTCTTGTACGTACACACCCTCATCAGTAACACAAGGATTTTCGTCCATCTAACGCATGCTTCCCATTGGTTCATGTTTAATTGTTAATTACTGATTAATTGTTAACTTTACGACACATTTTTATTAGTATTTTCAACTCCATTTTTTATGAGGTATTCAAAAATATAAAAATGTACCTCGAGTACTGGGACACCCTGTATATATAATTCTACATTTTTTAAACATTTTTTACTAACAAAAAAATACATATGAAATTTGTGAAATTTGGTTAAAAAATTTTCAAACGTCACTAAACATTTCTTTAGAGATAGATATACAGATATAATTTTTCACAAATATATTCCTACTTTAAAAATCGTTCTTAAACTTGTTGGAATTAGTGAAACAGTGTTACAATTTGGTATTTAGTAATATTTGCGCCTAAGTTCCCTCATTATTCTCATGACATGTAGCCTAATGTAAAAAATGTAAAAACTAGCAAAGTGTAAAAATTGCAAACACTGTATAGTGCTTGTAATGTATTACATTATACATATGTTAATGATAAAACTGTATCATAAGTCTTAGTTAAATTGTTCAATTATTATTAACTAAAATATGTTTTAAGTTAAAAACTAAATTTTAATTTTTAATTTAACAATATTTAATTAATAACTAAATTTAGTTGGCAGTCAAACAAAATTCGATTAGAAATTAAATTCCAATTTTTAATTTAAACCAAATTCAACTGAAAATAAATTTTAATTGTCAATAAAAATTGAATTATCATTATGAATTATAAGCTAATAAATAATTAAGGCCTAATTGAATTAAAAATCTAACAGATTATTTGCAACTCAGCTCCTGACGCACTCTCGCGCATGTTTGATGTCGACGTGGATCCGAATGGATGAGAGAAGATCATTAAAGAAACCATTCAAGAACGAATTTAGCTGAACACGATTTGTGATCAGAATTGGTACGATCTAAGTTTAAACTCGTCAAAGATGAACCTGATAGATTTTCTGAATGGAAGATCGAGGATGACGATTTGTTTTACTATCGTCCTGATTACCAAAAAGCTCTGATTGACAATGAACACCCGTGCAAACAGGTGGTCAAACCCTGTGAAATTAGAACCATCCTCAGCGAAAATCATAATTTCGCAAGAAATAATTCGCAAGCAAGGACATCTCAATCGTGGTAAACGTCAGATAGGATACGCCAAAATTATTATTGGCCAGGTATGAACTAATATGTCAAGCCTTTTGTCGAAGACTGCGAAATATGCGCCAAGGTCAAATATAATCAAAGACCCTTGAAAAGACAATTGACTACCAGGCCCTTAAAATAACCTGGGGTCCAATTATCCGTTGAAACCGTCATCTCTCAAATACGAACAAAACGAGGAAACTCTAACCTAATCGTCGTTCAGGATTTATATACTAAATATATTAATTTATTATTTCGAATCCTACATAGAACAGGAAAATCCGCAATAAAAGTTCTCGAGACAACTTTTTATTGCTGGGGGACACCAAAATCCATTAATACCGATAATGGAACGGAGTATTTGAATAAAGATGTTGAGGCTCTATTATTGGCTAGGAGAATCAAACAAATAACTACCCCGTGATGTCACCTCCAAAGCAATCTAGTCGAGCCTGTCAATCGAACAATTAAACCTATGATTTCCGTGTTCATTAACGACGATCACAAAGAGTCAAACGAAAACTTATCTAAAATCCAATTAGCTTATAACATCGTTCAACATTCCGGTAGAAAAATATCACCATTCTTTTTTAATCACGGGCGAGAAGCAGTTGTCATGCCCATGATTAAGTTCCCTGAAAGCATCGAAAACTCCTCTGTTAAGGACTCCATTAACTACTGTATTTCACGAATGACTAAAATTCATGGTTTCGTCATGAGATTGAAAGTCAAATGAAGAAAAACTCTGACAAACGATTAGCCAGTGCAAATTCAAATAGATTCGAGTTAATAGAAATTAATATAGGAACTGAAGTTTATTACCCAAATAAGAAGTTGAGCAGCAAAGCTGAGGCATAATCCTCGAAATTGGCACATCGGCACTTAGGTCCAGCTTCTGTCCATCCAGCTTTGATCGATCCTTAACCAGACCACCTATTTCGGACCAATTGAAGAAACTATTGGACCAGCCAGCCGATATAGAGTAAAAACTGTTGGCCCTGAAGATCAAAATTGCAATTGACTAGGACTGTTTTCTTTCAACGGAGGGAACACTGGATGAAGTCAGTGGATTCAACCACACGGATTCGACAAAAGATCCGAGGGACATGGAAAGGAACTGCAATCGACCGATAACCCCAAGGCATTAGTTGCTCCATCGGTTGTGGTCAAACCGTTGCCTTTCGACAAGATCCCGAGCTTCTGCGATGTTCTCAAGGAATTGGGAGTTCCACGCCTTGTTAACTTTCGGGGCGAAGAACAGCCCCCATATTGAGTGGAATGCCGAATCATCAGCTAGTCTCTGCTCAAGGGCTTTATTAAGAAGAGAGCAGTGATCCTCTTAAAATAAATGGTCAAGACGCCGTCGATTACTGTATTGAAAATTTTGAAATGCGGAATATTGTCGAAAAGTCGGTTTCCAAGTCAAATTGTGACTAGTTATTGTAAATAATAAATTATACTGTCAATCTACAACTGTTGCAAGGTCTGTAAGTACAAATTGTATTGAAAAAATATATTTCTGTAATAAAAAAGTAATTTTTGAAAATGGTGTGGCCAAACTGAATTTAGGCCTGGTAGAAGTTGTATACGTCATATTTTTACACCAAGCACTTTGATT
>CAKNWW010196349.1:0-11081 GCA_932074435.1 Andricus kollari
CAACGGTTGATCATAAGACCAAAAGACGAATGCATCAACTCAGCACCAAGATACGCTGGGCCAGACAGTACGCATCCCGCATTCAGTGTGTGATTTACTACATAATATCTGGCAGGACTTTCACTGCCAAGGTTCGACAGTTCGCGCGAGAGCTGCGGATCTGCCATCACACACTTAACAAGTCAAAGCTACTGACCATCAGGCAGCATATTGTTGACAGAATACGAGTGCTATCTAACGCTAGGAGAAGTCTAGAGCAGACAGAGAGGTGGGTCAGAGAAAATCAACAGTTTTTGTCTGACCCATCTCGACTCTTCCAATACCCTCCAGTTACTGTCGACCACCCGCCCACACCAGAGGAGGTCGAGGCAATTCGGAGAGAAGTCTACGAAGTCCAGAATCCACTAAAAGAACACTCGAAGAATATAAATAGCTTCAAGGAGCTGTGCAGTGCCCTTCTAACACCTGAGGAGGAATGCCCACCTATCACAACCGGGGAGGTAAAAAACGTATTAAGAGGTATGAAGAACCATTCCGCTCCGGGATCAGATGGTATCAAGACCTTCTGGTGGAAGAAGTTTTCTTCAACCCACCAGCATCTGGCCCGCATTTTCACTTCATATCTAAAGTCTGAAGAGCCCATTCCGGAGTGGTTGGTAAAAGGGCGCACAGTGCTTCTGCCGAAGACGGGCAACTTAGCTGACCCTAAAAATTACAGGCCAATAACTTGTCTGAACACACTGTATAAGATCTTCACAGCTATCCTAAATGAGAGGAATATTCGGACAATTCGACCTGTGTGACGATGGATGTACGAACAACGTGGCTCAAAGAAAGGCGTAGCAGGGTGTCGGAAGAACCTGCTCATCCATAGATGCTTTTGATTCAACCTCCCATAGACTCATCATCTGTCTGTTGGAAAGCTTAAAGGTTCATCCAAACACCGTGAGGTGCATAGATAGATTAATGCCGCTTTGGAAAACCAGATTTACTATCTCATCTGGAAAACATCGTGTGATCACTAACAGTGTGACCGTTCAGAGAGGAGTCTTTCAGGGCGACACCATGAGCCCTCTCCTCTTTTGCCTCACATTATTGCCACTATCTCTCGCACTTCGCCATTCCGAAGGGTACCTCTGCGGCAAACCTGGAAATCGAAAGCATAAATTGACTCATGTAATTCACGTGTATGATCTTAATATCTATGCTAAAAATCAAGAGTAACTACATCGAGCTCTAGAAAATCCAAATAGAAATAGAAAATCCAAATCTAGCTCTAGACATTGTCAAAGAGTACACTCAAGAAATTGGAATGGAGTTCGGCTTAGAAAAATGAGCCAAGGTTTATTTGGCGAAAGGAAAACTTAATGGAATTCCGCAACACCCTGAGCTCGTCGACGGAAGCGCTATACGAGACCTTGGCGCTGGAGATACCTATACATACCTTGGCGTGCCACAGAGCCGCATTCAGGACGTGACATCTATAAAAAATACTCTCCGATGCAGATACAAACGTCTCATTCGACGGATTTGGTCTTCCGAACTGTCGGCGAGGAACAAAGTATCTGCGACGAACATGCTTGCCGTCCCGGTAGTACTCAATTCATTTGGAGTGGTTCCATGGACGAAAGACGAGCTCAGATCCCTCGATATCGGATCCCGAAAGGTTATGCACATGAACAAAAGCATGTACCTTAAATCTTCTGTTCCGCGACTTTACATCTCACGCCGTCAAGGTGGTCGCGGAACACTAAATCTTGAATGTCTTCACAACAGGATTATTTTGGGTACAGTACATATAGTCACAAATGGACGAGACCCTCTTCTTAAAATGGGCAGGAAACACGAAGAAGTGGGCAAAGGGGCGTTTCTCTACAAAGCAGCAGAGGAGGCTGCTGAAATACTCGGCCTTGACTTCAATATCAGGGATGAGCAAAGTGCATCAAATCTTATCCATCTCGAGTACTCACTCTTGAAGGTCCGGCTGAAGAAAGCACAGGAGAAAAACTTCCGCGAACAGCTCCTCGAGCACGGCATCTTCCACAGAAATGTGGAGGATCTGTCGATGTCGTATGAGCTATCGTTTGATTTCCTTAAATCACCCGGATGGAAGTCGGGCACGGAGGGTTTCATTTTGGCATGCCTAGACTGTGTTATTTCCACTCTAGCATACCGTCGCGACATTTTGAGCCAAGATATTCCCAATGATAGCTGCAGAACGTGGCATGCACAACCCGAGCATCTAGGACACATACTATCTGGCTGTCCAACTCATGCGGGAACGACCTACATCGAAAGGCACAATGCGGCACTAAGAGTGCTTTATTACCATCTCTGTCACTCTTACGGCATCAGCCCAAATACCGCTCCGCTAAACGCTCCTAGGGGAATAGAGTCAATTGTCGAGAATGAGAAACGTCGGATATACTGAAACTTCATATTCTCGACAATTGTTTCTGTTGCGCACTCGAGGCCTGACATAGTTCTTCTTGACTTCGAGAAACGAACCATGATCGTCATCGAATTTTCGGCACTAGCTGACAAAAACATCATAGCCAAGGAGACTGAAGAGAAAGAGAGGTATAAGGAACTTATAAGGGAGTTGCGACAGCTATACCCGGGATATTCCGTTAAGCTTATCGTCTTGATCATCGGAGCTCTTGGAGGTGCCAAGGTTTCACTGGTTAATAGCCTGAGAAGCATCCCTGCGTGTCAAGAAAATGCTAAGACACTTCCGGGTAAAATGCAGAAGGCGGTCGTCCTTGGGTCGCTCCGTATCCTCAGTGTGCACGAGACTTTTACCAGATCATCTTATTGAATTCGTCGCAGACTGTAACCACCTATCTCACGGACGTGAAACATGCTTACAGCTGAAATTTTACCGCGATTTCGCTAGGAGCGGATGCAATTTTTAAGATTAGCACCTGCTCCAAGCGAAATCCTCCGGTTATCCTTATGACAAACTTTTTCTATATATATATATGTATATATATATATATATATATATCTCACGGTTGTGAGACGTGGCCATGAATGTGATTTACCGCGGTCCTACTGGGAGCCGGTGTCATTTTTAGAGGGCAGTTGCTCCCAGTCAGACCCTGCGGTGGTTGTTTAACTGGCAGGTGTGTCTGTAAAGACGCTCCTGCCCATCAACGCGTCCTGTCAATGGCCTGGATTGACTACCGGAAAGCTTTCGAATCAACCTCTCGTAGACTTATCATCTGTCTGTTGGAAAGCTTGAAGGTGCATCCACACATACCGAGATGCATAGAGAGATTGATGCCTCTTTGGAAAACTAGACTTACTATCTCATCTGGAAATTATAGTGTGACTACAAACAACGTCACCTACCAGAGGGGCGTCTTTCAGGGCGATACCATGAGCCCTTTGCTTTTTTGCATCACACTTCTGCCTCTATCTCTCACACCACGAAATTCTTCTGGATACCTCTGTGGCGACACTAACCAGCGTGAGCATAACGTCACTCATGTGACCTGAAGCTCTACGCCTCTGGTAAAGGCAAAATTCAAACTGCCATAAATATCGTCAAGAAGTACACCGGAGAGATTGGGATGGACTTTGGATTGGATAAATGTGCCAAAATTCATCTGAAGAACGGAAAGATTGTTGGCGTTCCCGAGGACCCTGAGGTCGTGGATATAAGTGTTATTAGACATCTTAACACTGGAGAGACCTATTCATACCTGGGCGTGCCTTAAAGCGGCATTCAGGACGTAACATCAGTAAAGGAGTCTCCCCGAAGCAGATACAAGCATCTTCTTCGACATATTTGGTCTTCCAATCTGCCAGCGTTGAACAAGGTATCTGCGACTAACATGCTTGCCGTCCCCGTTCTACTCTACTTGTTTGGGGCGGTTCAATGGGCGAAGAACGAACTTAAGGCCCTTGATGTCACCACACGTAAGATCATGCATATGCATAAAAGCTTGCATATCAATTCGTCAGTTCCGCGATTATACGTTTCACGCCGTCAAGGCGTAGCCAATGGCAGAGATCCTCTCCTAAAAATGGTGAGGAACCACGATAATGATTGGTAAAGGAGCATTCCTTTACAAAACCGCGGAGCAAGCGGCCGAGACCCTTGGCCTGAATTTTAACATCAGAAGTGAGGAAAGTGCATTACTCCATCTAGATGCTTCACTTCTGAAAACCGAAGTGAAGAAAGCAGAAGTTCAAAAATTACATCAAGAGCTACTCGACAAGAAAATGCACGGAAATTTTCACAGGAATGTAGAAAAACAATCCTTGTCGAAGGAGCAATCTCTTGCTTTCTCAGATCATCAGGGCTTAATTCAGGTACAGAGGGATTCATTTTCGCATGCCAGGACGGTGACCGCATTTTATGTAAAGAAGTTCCCAGCGATAGGTGCAGACCGAGTCATGCTCACGCTGATTACCTGGAACACATACTATCGGCGTGTCCCACCCACGCAGGAACGACGTACATCTACAGACATAATGCAGCCCTGAGAGTGCTTTATTACCATCTTTGTCGCTCTTACTACGATTTTCGCATAGCAGTCTCCGTTGCACACTCGAGGCCTGACATTGTTCTCCAAGACTTCGAGAAATGAACTATATTCGTGATCGGATTCTCGGCCCCGTCCGAATAAAACATCACTGCCAAGGAGGAAGAAAAGGAGGAGAAGTATCAAGACCTTAAAAGGGAGCTGCAAAGACTGTATCCAAAACATTCGGTACAAGTAATTGTCCTTGTGATAGGTACTCTCGGAAGTGCAAAACTATAACTGGTTCGTAACCTTGAAGCCATACCTGCGTGCCAAATATATGCCGAGGCACTTGCCGAATGGATACAGAAAGCTGTGAACCTTGGGTCGCTTCGTGTCCTCAAAACACACGAGGGTTTCGCCGGCCTGTCGTTGTGATTTCATCGTGTCCTGTGTCCATCCTTCTCACGGTTGTCCTACTGAGAGCCGGTGTCATTTTTTAGATGGCAGTTGCTCCCAGTGAGACCCTGCGGTGATTGTTTAACCTTATTTTTTAATTATATATATGTATATATAAGAAACTCGTTATTGACCAGAATTAATGCATATGTACTGAAAAAACAGAAGTAATGAATTTAATGTACAATTTCATTGTTATAAACAATTTTTGTTTACAAATACTTCAGTATACTGCGCAAATGTATTAGATTTGTAATTGTTAGAAGGGAATATACTTATTTGTTACTGTTTTTTACTTAAGTAAGTTTTTTTTTTAACTATTTTAATGGTTGTGTATAGAAAAAAAACCGGTACCTGTAAAAAAATTGTTGGTACTGGTAAAAATAAATTTACCGGTACCGACCAATAACCGATTATTGGATAAAATTACAATCATTTTTGATAACAGATAGAAAATGTAAAAGAACACTTATAGTAAAAAATCGCTTTTTTCTCGAAAATATTAGAAAATGAAGTTTCTTGTAATGTGTCTCATGATACTGTTTGCTCATCGGTATTGGCTATCTTGCTAGTTGATGTCACAGACTAAAACGCATTAGAAAACGTTACACAAGAAGTCCAATATAAAGCCGACTGATTTAGTTCTTCCTAGAACTGCTGGCCCACGCATTTTCTCAGCGCACAGGCAGTGTCAACAATGCGTCGTCACCAGTAGCAGTGCGATAAAAGCGGCCAGTACGGGGGAGCAGTAAGAGGGAGCGACAAAAGCGGGAGAAAACCCCAACAGAAATGGTTCACACGGCCCTGACTGCTTACGTTTTCAACGACTGATTTAGTACCACGGCCAGTGCGAGGCAACCCCCGAAACTGGGCTTAAATTGGAGTACTTGTGTTTGAGTAAGTGTTACTGTAACTGAAAGTTTTTCTGTGACTATTCACAGGGGTGCCTTGCCGCTCCGCACGAGACGTCAGAAACGGGTAGAGGTTTGCCCAACGTTATTTTTTAGACCAACACAGGAAAGACAACAAATTTTTGGACGAAAATCAAATTGAAATCATTTTAAAAGTATGATGTTGAAGAATGTTTCTGTCTTTGTCTCAAAATTCTGCGATTATTTCTCGCCGAGTAATAGGCCTCCAAAGCCAGTGTTAGGACTTTTTCTCCCGATTTTAGTTGCAACAGTTCGGTTGCGCGAACCTCGCAGTTCGGTCACGGCTCACTGCGCTACGCATGCGCACTAGTGCATCGATGTGCACTCACAATTAAGATATATTATAGATTATTAAATTATATATATTAATATTAAAAAAGGATCCATTATTTAATTTTGTATTGCATTAATCTAATGTTTTTTGAACACTCATCTAAATTATTTTCTTTTAACCTGATGGCCTACTCGCACTGCGCGAACTCGAGAACTACTGCATTCTGAGGAGGCAGTTACCGTTATGACGCGCTTGCCTAACCGCAGGATCAGTGTTTCTGTTCCATAACATTTTATTAGCATCTGTTGAAGGTAAAGTGAAGTGCAATGGACTTTCTACGTTCTCATCATAATGAAAGGTACTGATTTTAGGTGAAAAATGACTTTCGTGGATTCGATCAAATGTCGACGTTTTGAGGCCTCCTGAGTCAGAAAGAATAGTCTTTACGTCGTTGTCTTTCTGTTTGTCGTCGTTGTCGTCTTCGTCTGTATACCTTTTGAAAGCCCCACAAGATGATCAAAACAGCCTTTTGAATTTTCTTGAAAAATCGGAAATTTAAATTTTGACCGCACAAAAAATAATTAAAAATTGCATTTTGCGGTCAAACTATGCTAGGTACAGAAAAAATGAATTAACTAAAATTGCTAACCCAAAAAGGAGCTCAATTTTTTTATTAAACATTTTTTGATAGGATGCATAGTTTCTGTTTTATTCGTAAGAAGCAATATTAAACATTTTTAAATTAAATTTTTGGACAAACGACACAAGAGACGAAAAAAAAGTTGCGCAACCAAAAAATATCTTCAAATATGTTATAAAGTCTTATAACAAAAACATATTAAACATAAAAAAATAAATTTTGGGAAAAAAGGACACAAGCTACAATAACACTTTATTTAACAACATTTTTCGCCTAAATTATATCTTCAAATTTCCTTCGAACCACCTTACGCTATGATGCGTATTTTTAGTTTAAATCGTAAAAAATAACATTAAAACTAAATTTATTTTATGGAAAAACGACACAAGTTACAATAAAATGGGTAATAACATTTTTTTTTAAATAGGATACGCTTTTTCAAATTATAAGAGCAAGCCAATGAAAATACGTATGTTTCAATTCCAATGCAAATTATGAATTGTAATAATATAAATTTATTGAAATGATACATTTTTCAGGGTATCTGAGAATAAAATTTGATGCAAATAAAGATACAAATATTAAAGTAATCATGAAAAATAAAATGTGTACCTTATTTTTCAACATCTGAATTACTAGACCCAGACCGAGGTACAGAAATAAATATAATATACATTTGATATAATAAAGTTGAAAATAATGACTCTCGCACAGAAGTTGGTGAAGTCCTAATAATATATTTTTTTAATCTTCTACATTTTTTACAACACAAAACATTGACAAATGGCAATAGTTTTCCAAATTCGTCAGTTACAAGCGTATTCAGGAAATAGGTGTGTTGCATTCATTATAAATAGGGTTTTGTAATAAGCTATACATACTTGTATACTAATTTTATGCTTGTATGCATTATTTACTTCGTTCAAACCAGTACCCAATCCGACAGCTGTTATGGTAAATGGTAGAGGGGGTCAATTGTTGTCACCAAGCGGCTAGTTTGCTGTAAACCAACCGTTCTATTACTACAATCGAACCTTTAGATTACTGTAACCGAACAGGTCGGTTCTGGGTACTGATTCGCGATGCGATGCTCAGTCCTACAGTCGAAATTTTGAAGCTGCATAAACCATCTCGTGTTTTTCGAATTAATGTAATGTTTTCATCAAAGCTGACGCCAGAGAGTTGCAATCAGTAACTATTTTGAATGATGTACCATGCAAATAAATGCGAAACTGCATTAATACATAAATAATTACGAACCTTTCTAATTCGAAGCTATGGCAGCAACTCTCAACCTCTGTCGTACGCTGTGAAAAACAGAACACAGGACGGAACTTTAAATCTCTCTTGTGCTGCATAAGTATTGTATCATATACATTGAAAGCTTCCATCGCAATGAAGCTCTGTTAATTTCAATTCCAGAATTTCAAAGGCCTTTAATTTATCATTCCCAAATTTGAATTCTACTCCCTTCTTGAGTAAATCGTACCAAGGTTTTGAAATGATTGAGAACCCTTTAACAAATTTTCTGAAGTGTCAAGCAATCCCCAACAAATTTTGTACACCATTGATATTTTTGTTTACGAGAAAATTAATTACAACTGCGTTTCCGCGAGCTGATAGCCTCATGTCTTTATCACTAATCTCGTACCCCAATTATTCAGTTTCAGTGAATAGAAACTTGTATTTTTCCAATCGAAGCTCCATCTTATTAGCAATCAATTACGTAAACCAATTTTTCAGCACTAAGAAATTATGTTCAATTGTAGAAGTTGCAATCAATATGTCACCTATGTATGTCACTACATCACATGAGTAAATTAAATTCTTTAGCACTGTGTTCACAAATTTTTTAAATCTCGATAGTGCAGTCATGAGACTGAATGGCATACATAGATATTAAATGCTCATGTTGTCCAAAGGAAGTATTACATGATATTGTACAAATGAAATATATTTACGCGATTCTTCTGCAATTGATATGTAATGAAAACCATCTTTAAAATTTAAACGACTGAAATAACTTTTATCATTTAGAACCCCAAGCTGGCCCTCGATCATCGGCAATGGACAATTATCTTTAATAATTATCTTATTCAGACATCGATAATCCACACACACGCGGCTCACCATTCTTCTTCTTAACTAACACAATGGGCGATATGTATTCCGAATCATGAGTTGGATTCGTGTTTGTTTGGTCGAAGAATCCAAAATACTCTTCAAAATGTCTTTTTCAGCACAAGACAATCTTCTAGGGCCTGACTGAAAAGGTGTATCATCTTTCTCCAACATCGTTAATTCAGCTTCGACTTCGGACTCTTCTCGTCTTTCTGGTTTGAAGTATTCTTCAAGAAACAATTCTTTTTGACTTATTTTTATTTTAAAATGCAATGTAAATCTTAAATTTCATGTCTTACCTCTTCAAAACTTTCAGAACCTTTAATAAGTTTAAAAGCAAATTTCCTAAATGAATCACGACTCAATATGTTCTTTTAATTGTATAGTGTTATCATCTACTACCATTAATCTGATACCTCTAGTTAAACTAGAGATAGTTGCGCTTACATTAATAAACACAAAAATCATCAAATTAGAATTATCAACACCAGTAGAATCTTTATTTTTTACATAAATTACCCTAATAATGACTGAAGCTATCAGCTTTTGTTTTATGAAACTGATCGGGTTTCCGCTATCGAGTCGTGTTGTAGTTCTTACCTGACTCTTCTCAGGAACTCGTAGTCCTCTTCACAAGCGTCCACATTTACCACCTCGGAACAGGGCAAACGCTTCTGCCTCTGAGTACAATCTCTGATCACGTGATTCAGAGAGCCACACAATCGGATGCAAAGCGACCCCATTTGCTATAAATGTAGCAGCAACCTAGCACTTTACTATCTTTCGGCGAAATTTAATTATTAGTATCACTTGCACTTGCTGGAGTGTGCTTAGGCTGCAGCAACACTTTTTCCAACGCAGGAAGCAGAGTTTTCACGTTCTCAAATTGCTGCATGCTCGCCTCGTTGCACAAAGCAACATCCGAAATTCTATTCATTTATAGTAGTCGATTCTCTCGGCATCGTCAATTTGCACTCGATTGGCTAGAATTGCCTTTTCATGGATGTACTCATTGTAGTGTTTTCCTTCCTTCCAGGTCCGTTCTTGAAATAATTTCCTGGGCAGAACTTTATTAGGACGCTGGTGAAACATTTCCTTAAGTTCCTTCAGCAAATCACTAATTAGTGATGGTGTTCACGCACCTTTGCGTACATTTGATTCGCGTCGAATGTCCTCCAGTCGTCTTGACTCAACATCACGTAATCTTCTCTCTTCATTCAAAACTTCCGTGTCTCTTGAAACTTCCATGTTCGCAGCACTCTCTTGAACACTTTCAATGCTCCTTCATTTCTCCGATTCAGATCAAGTTGCTTAGCGTCTCCTTCAAAATTTCGAATTCGCGTTTGGCTTTCTCCAATTCTGCCAACACCGAATCCTTTTTCCGCGTAGCCATTTCCAGGTCTTCATTGGATTTATAAGAATTTTTGGACGAGGTTTTTCTCGATGTACTCGAGCTCCGTGTTAGACGCTTTTTAATCGTTCGATTCAGTTCCTAGCACAAAGCTCGAAATCTATGGAGCAGATCACTTAAGCACTGAGAACTTCACTAAAACAATAAGCCTGACCATTTGCACAATTCCTAGGAGGCACGCACTCAAAATCGTCACACAAAACACGCCACGTTCTTTGTCAAACCGCCATTCTGGAACACGCAAGCACAAAGTACAATGTTTTCGAATGTTCAATTCGGTTTACTATCGCGGCCAAATTTTTATCATAACGCGCCCGGGACAATCCCACTGCTAAAGTTGTAATTTTAGATATGTCAGAATGGATTGTTCGGGTTATGCATGCAAGTAAGCCTGAGGGACCCCGTTGAAAATGTATAATTATTATATTACACTTACTAGGAATAGTAAATACTTCCCAATTAGAATACAACTTGGGTTGTAAGTTTGGGGACTCTAAAGTATATAAAATAAAACGATTAATGCACGATTTGTCGAGGTACGTACACGCCACAGGGTGAAACGTACCAGCGTCTCTGATAGAAGAACAGGATTTGGAACTGATAGACTTCGCCCCTGCCGGTGGGTATTCAAAACATAGATTTCACAATCATGTCAAACTTCAGAAACGCATGAAAATATGCTTTGGTAATGTGCGGCTTGACGTCAGATCCACCCCCTGATAGGGATTGACTATGAAAGAAAAAATTAATAAAGAGGAAGGTTGTTTTTGGT
>CAKNWW010196356.1:0-17068 GCA_932074435.1 Andricus kollari
TATTTCATGTTCAGTTAGATTTGTACAGGGTAGGGGATCTCCATCTAAAGTAAAGACTTCTGAGTATTGAGTCACGATTTCTTTTATCTGTTCCCTAATTTTTGGTTCAATATGTTTCAGGTTCAGGCAATTTTGAAGTTTTTCCAGTCTTTTGAAGTAGCTCAAAGGGTAATCACCCCCTTTTTGGGCAAGATCTACGTCTCGTGATCCTACAGACGTAATTCTGCTGAATTTGATTTCCTCTGTTATTTTGATGGGTTTCTGGGAATAGTTATAATACGGTATTTCTAACTTATTATTGTATATTGTGTATAGTCCATCAGGAATTTCATTTTGACCTTCTACCCAAATTACTTGATTTTCTTCATCGGGTACGTTGATTTTACAGATTTTTGTTCAGTTCCAGGTAGGTAGTCTCCCTCGAAATGTAATGGTAGTTTCCATCTGTCGATTATCAAATCAGTCTTTGTAATAGCGTATCTGGAATATTTGTGGAAGACTGGCAATCCTATTATTCCATCTTCTAAAAATGGGAAGTTTTCTTCTACTATGTGGAATAGTTGTTTTCTTCCAAAATACTGCAAATAAGTAGCTTCCGTTGTTTCGTCGGGCTGTAAAAATGTTCTCTTAATTATATTGATTGCTGCTCCGCTATCTACTAATAATTTGTATATTGATCAGTCACTTCTTCTTCTTCCATATATTGATTGTAATTTTCCGGATAATTTAGATATTCTGCTTGGTCCTCGTAATTTATTTGCTCTTGGATTTCCTCCTTTGCCATCTCCTTCCGTTCTAAACATTCTTCTTCGGGTTCCTGATGTTCCTGAATAGTTTTTACTTCCGGTGGTCTTTTTTGGAACTGTCCCAGTTGAAAATTTTGAGTTTTTGAAAAACATTGGTACTTTCGGCTGTTGGGGTGTGGTATTTGCGGAAGGTCTAGTTGTTATTGGTCGAGGTTGGAAATTAGTAGGATGTCTGGGCACTTGGCTTTGCCTAAGTATTCTATCTTTATTTTTTTCTCGTTGCCAAGCTTCTGCTTCCAGTGCTTCTTGCAGAGCTTTTCTTAGCGTTGTAGGTTTCATTGGTCTAACCTGTGACGATATGTCGTCTCTTAGATTCATTATGAATCTTTTGATCGCGCTTTTCTCTTATATCTCTGGGGCCATTTTCCTTTTCGTTCCGGAGTGGTATTCTGCTTGTACCGCGTACACAAGATCCTTATAGGCGTCTCTGAAAATAAGGCTAAATATTTTAACCTTGTTTCCTCCCTGTCTAATTGCGTCCAATTTAGCTCTGCATAATTCAATTGAGCTTTGTATTCCGAGGTTAGTTTCTATAGCTGAGTATAATTCGCCGTAACTTCCTTTGAGATGTGCCGTATAGCTTGTTCGGCGTTGTCTCTAATTTGTTCAGCTATTACAAAATCGAGAAGTAAGTCTTGATTATCACAGCGTAAACGAGCTCTTTTTACGCTTTTTATCCATTCGTGGATACCGGCATCGTTAGTTCCATTAAGGATTTTAATCGTTCTAATCATATCCTTTGCTGGTGCTAGGGGAGTGATTATAGGGGCTGTTCTAGTGGGCAGCTCATTGGGTCGTTCTGTTGACATAATTCTTGGCGGTGGTGGGTTCGTAAGTGCAGGTTGCTGAGAGATTGGCTGTCTCATTTCTCGTCTAGGGACTTCAGTTTTTTTAGCGTCAGGATCCGAATCGTCGTCTATAAGTGCTGTATTTTTTGCAACTTGTTTAATTTCCCGTCTCCAATTGTGATTTTCATCGTTAAGTGTGGCGAGTTCTTCCTTTAGTCTGGAATTATCGAGTATCAATGCTTGCATTTCCAATCGCAATTGCTGGATGGGATCCAGATATAATAAAGAATCCGGTGCTGTATGCGTTGGAGATTGTGCTCTCGATGCGGGTTGAGTGTTATTGGGGGAGGTCATCGCCGTAAGGAATAAAGGAATCAGTTCGTGCGATGAATCAGAAGTCTCGCCGGTATCGTCGCTCGCGTCAGTTACACCGTCGTCATCTCGATACTTTGCGTATGCCAGCGTGACCTATCGGTCTGGCTACTGTTATCTAATACGCGAGATTATGGTTTTGCTTTGGACGTATAGTCTTTTAATACAGTGGAATGCAAGGATATCGTCTATTACAATTTCCCTGATTCCAAAGTAATGGTTTCTATTATTGTTGAGGAAAGGCAGTGCTCTGGAGCACCAGGAGTATACCTTACCGGAATTGCAAAACTTTGCCTCGCCTAACGTGAAATTAGCTTTGATTTCACGTTAGTCTCCTTCCTCAGACAGTAAGGAGGACGTATTCTCTTTTCAATTCGATACGATTTGTTTTTTATTTAAATGCTTACTTTTTTAAATTCGATGGATGGCTTGATCCTCTCTGGTTAACAGCTGGGAGTCCGTGGAGTTCCTCATTGTTAACCTGGATTTGGGCGATGGCCGATGACAGGTCGTCGGTCTTCCAAGCGTTGTTACGCAGATGCGTCTTCCGCCTGATCGCGGGCCTCGTTCAATTTTTGAATTTCGGAAAACGGGGGTTTACGTTGTATAGCAGCTACTTTATTCACCAACTATTTTTAACCACAGTTTTCCTACTTTTCAGGTTGTCCGGTCACCCGTAGGTAGATCCGGAGTTCAAGTGAATTTCGTAAAATTCTTTCCCTTTTCGTCTTAAATGAATTCCGTAGAATTCTTTGCCAAGTTTCGTCACAAGAATTGCTTTTATAGGATTTCTCTACTGTATCCGTGGATACTGAAATCGAAAAAGCAATCCTGGCAGGATCGCCAAAATGTTATGCGTAAAAATGCTTAGCGAGCTTTTTTGTGTAAGCTCGAAGTCAATCTCTGACTTCGAGCGCTTTATTTGCATTTATGAGTACAGGTACAGAACTGAGCTCCTCAAAGAGGCGGAGCTTTATATATGCTTATTAGGCGTAGAGTGGGGGTAATTGTCAGCTCGTAACCAATTGTTCACCAACTTAAATTAATTATGACATTACTGTAATTCAAACGTGGACCAAAAGTTGAAAATTTGGGATAACTAAAAAATCCAGAAAAATAAGTTCCCTGCACTGGAAAATTCCCGACGGTTTATAATGTTACCGAATTTGAAAATTCCCCACAGAAAATTGCCGAATTATAAAATATCTGAACTAGAAAATTCCTGAATTTAAAGAAATAAATGTTTTTTTTCAATATTATTTATTTCTTTCTTAAAAATAAAATAACCAAATTTTTTATTAAAAAAGATTTATAAGGCTTAAGGTTTCCACGATTATTATTTGAATTAAAAATGAGAGTAATTGGAAAAAATATTTCTGGGTGAAAATTGTTTTTAATTATAGTTATTTTAAATTCGAACAATAATTTTAGAAACTGTAAACATAAAAAAGAATGTATCGTTCATCAAACTATTTGATTATTGTTCATCATTCGCAATGTTACGTAAAATTCAAATTTGTCACTTGTGGGATTTTCTTTGGGGACCCATACGAAGGGCTTCAAATCATTCACCCTCAAAATTTATAATTGATTCTTATTCTCTGACAAATTCCGAACAAGATACTGAAATACGGGATTGTTTGTAACAAATAATCGCGATTGAATATTAGATTTACAAAAATTCTGACTTTTTCCTATGTTAAATCAATGGGAAGCTTCATGGTCTTAGGTATCCTTCTAAATATTAGCGATTACCTCAAATTTGGAGATTTTGTTCTGACATTCGAACAAAACTCGGGGGTGAGAACAAAGAAATTCGTAAATTGAAGAACAAGGGCCATCTGTATACTGTATAGTATATAGCTAAAGTGGGATGAGTACCCAGTCATATTATATACGTTAGTAGAGAGAGGGGGGTTGTATTAACTCAATTCAGGTGAAAAACAAAAGAGGCTTGCTCAGGTCAAACACTGACCGCTGGCTCAATTCAGGTGCACCGGCAGTTACAGTCCAGTCTTCAGGAACCCAAACCAAAGTTAAGTTTATTGCAGCCATTATAAATTATTCACCTGTAGAATCCTAGGCCTTAAGCCGAAGTTGAACTTGAATTTGTCATTCCTTACCTTTTTCTTCTTCTTTTTTTAATGTAAATTAAAGGTTACTTAAATGTTTTTTCAGAGATATGGTTCGCATATGTGAGCAACAGCACAAACTTTTAACGTACTTTTTCTGATAAAACATGTGTGATTTCGGTTCAGGGGTGATTTTTGAATGACAGGGGTTGATTTTTGCAAATTTTTCAAAGTGGAAATAGAGAGCTTAATACAGTGGGTAATTATTGCATGGCTAGTTTTCTGTCATTTGCATTATTTTGAGTGAGGGTGGTTTTTTTTTATAGGGGTTGATTTTGAAAATTTTATTTTTGTTACTTTCGAGAGCCCTAAATACGCCCTTAATTATGGTATAAAAATAAATTTGATAAAGCCAGGACTTGTCTCGTTTCCGCACGTGGCACTGTTAGCTTGAGGCCAATCTGGCAGTGCCAGTCATTTTGTGCAAAAAATTGCAGAGCATTAAATTGGGGTTTTGGGCATTGAATCAGCCCTGAATGAGCCCCGTATGAAAATAAATTTGATAATGTGAACACTTGTCATGTTTCCACATGTGGCACTGCTAGCTTGAGGTCAAGCTGGCAGTGCCAGGCATTAAAAAACAAACGAAAAAAGTCACAAATTTGGCTCCTTAATAAAACAAGAGCCCTTAATGAGCCCTTGATTATGGTGTCAAAAAGAATTTGATAAAGTCAATGCTTCCCTCGTTTTCACATGTGGCACTGCTGGCTTGAGGTCAAGCTGGCAGTGCCAGTCATTTTTTGAAAAAATTACAGAGCATTAAATTTGGGTTTTGGGCATTAAATTAGCCCTTAATGAGCCCTCAATTATAGGCTTACAGATATTTCGATTTGAAAAAATGGCACTGTCAGGTTGACGTTCCTGCGTAATGTGGCGGCTTGCAGCCCAGTGACGTTTGCTCATGCGCACTCCGTCGCCGGGCCAACAAAAACTTTACGCGCGCTACACATACACTGTCCCCCGCAAGTGAGAATATGGAGGAATTGATCTTTATCTTTGAAAAAATTGTATTGCTAGACCCGACAGTCTCCCTTCTGCAAAGTACGCTATTTCTTCCTTTCATCTATAAGCTAAAATTGTCAAGTACACCAAACATCCTCTATCTGCTTTACATGCTTGTTTTCAAGGAGGGGAACAAAAAGTATGGTGTGTATCAAGGGCGTAAAGAAGGCTATTTTTAAGATTGTGAATTTGCTGCCCGAGCGAAGCAAGGGCGGCAGTCACACGAGGCAAAATAGCCTTCTTTACGCACTATATGTACAATAAAATGAACAAGTTGCTTGACTGAACAACTTCAAGATTTTGCCCAAAAAAACTCTTCAAATTCGGCCGTTTCGTTCCCGGCACTCCTCAGAGCGTTAGCTATGAAATGCACCGATCGCTATCAAATGCATCGATCTTTGGTTCTAATTAACTGATTTAACTGCTTGGGGTCTAAATTTTTTTGCAATAATTTGTGATATCATATGCAATCAATTCCGAAAAAAAAGAATTTTGACTTCTTTTAAACGATCAAAAAATAATAAATCTTTTGGAAAATTCGTTTTTTAAAATTTGTTTCATTTATTTGTCAGACCAAGTTTTAAATGTGTTTGATAAGTTCGGTAAGTTTCATACTAAAAGAGCCAGTGGTTCGCATGAAGAAACTCGCATTTTACGTCCCGCACGATAAAATGCCTGCGATAGTTGCGTTCCACAGTCTTGGTGAGCCTCAAGTAACTTTAACCGAAGGATCCTTGAAGGTATATGATATTTATTGGATAAGGCTTAAATTTTGTTATAAAAGTATTTTTTTTAATCTGCCCGCAGCGCGGACACAGTCCCATCGCGCGCCTAGGGCGCGCGACTGTAGGTTCTCACGCTTCTTTGTATTTCCCCCACATTTGTGCACAAAAATTTTTAAATTAAAGGTCGAAGCATCGACAACTTTAATTTGGTGATTGTGAATTCTCTGTTGTTAAAGCTCCTTCGGCTTTAACGAACACATTCTCATCATGTATTCCGTGCTGCGCACTCGATTTTGCCCGGAGGGCAAACTTTTCTACATTATGTTCAAAACTATTATCGGAGTAGCTAAAAAACAGTCGTGTAAGGTTATATAATTTTTTGGAAATATTCTGCTTCGAGTTTTTTAAATGTTTTAAAGTTTAACATTTTAAGTAAAATTAATCAACTTTCATGTAAAAAGTCTTTATTAAATACTATTCATATGCGACTAATATGGCGCATTCGGGACTAAAATCGACAGGGAACTTGGAGGACAAGTTTGTGGTTTTTTTTTGCCTCGAGAATCTTAACATGCAATGAGGATTTTGTAGTAAAAAAGTGCCAGTTTCAGTTAGAAGGTAAGGAATATTTACTCAAGTTAATAATATTTCGTTTCTAATATGCATAAAAAAGTTTTATTTTAATAATTATCCTGTATTTTAGAGTTATTTCAGGATAATTGTATTTTGAAATCTATTTACCAGTTTTCAGGTTAGGTTTGTCCTGATGGAATGAATATTTAGATGGCTTAGAGTAATGATATTATTTGAATATTGAATCATTATAACTGTTTTGGAAAAGAATAAAATTTACTTATTGTTAGTATAATTTTAATTTATTGTTTATAAAACGTCTGTAATCCTATCTTAAAATCACAAATTTGAAGCACTTCTAACCTTTATTGTTTTAGATGGGAGTTTATAAATGAAAGACTGAATATGGGCAATGGACCACCCAGACTTTGAAACAAGCTATTGAGAATGTGCAAAAGGGACGAACAATTTGTTCAGCGGCAAAAATGTTTGGTATTCCTGAAAATACTTGAAGAAGGCGAATAAAAAATGAAAGAACAGACGCTCCTCGATTTGGTAGAAAAAGTTATTACCCTCCACAACAAAAAAATATACTAGCAAGTTATCTGGTTAAACTAAGCGACACGTTTTATTGTCTTTCCGCTACCCAGGTTCGTAAACTCGCCTTCGAATTAGCTGTCGAGTTGAAAATCAAGCACAACTTTAATAAAGAATATTAAGTTTCCATCAAGGATTGGTTGAACCTAGGAAATATGCTTCAGAAGTATCACTTCACGAAAGATAGAATTGTGAACATGGATGAAACCAGAATTTCTACGGTGCAAGTAATTTAAAAATTAAATAAAAATAATGGCGATTGAAACCTCTTTTTAAATTAATTTTTTCCACTTAGTTTATTATAAATTTATTACAAATTGATCGATCTAATATTTTTTTCAGGTACCAGAAAACGTTTTGGCGTCAAAAAAGAAAAAGAGGGTTTGTTCTTCAACTTCTTGGGAAACAGGTAAAAATACAATGGTAATTTGTGCCATGAGTGCTACCGGCAGATACGTACCGCCTATGTTTATTTTTGCTCAAGGAAAGAACTCTCACCTTTTGGGTAGAGGAGCAGCTGCTTTATCCATCGTAGAATGCACAAAGAACGGATGGCTCAAACTTTTGGCGAAAGACATGAAACCTACTGCAAAGGACCCACTTTTACTTATTCTAGATAATCACGCATACGTCTCATAGATTACAACCTTTAGACGTCACCTTCTTTGGATATTTAAAGTGCGCTTACTATAGACAATGTGATTTGTATTTGAAATCTAACAATTTTAGGATAAGAACCCCTTATGAAATGGCAGGTATTGACAAAATATTAATTTAAACATTCATACTAATAGGAATGAAGAGGTTATTACAATAAATACTAGTTCTTTTTTTTATACTTGCAGGTATTTTCAACGAAGCTTATAAGAGAGTGCGCTCTATGGATAAAGTTGTCAATGGGTTTCATGCAACCGGAATCATGCCTTTGAATCCTTATACAGGGTGTCCCAGACCACCCGTCCACCTCTTTTAAAATCTAAAATACCTAATAAAATTAAAAGTTCAGTACCTCCTAATAGTAAATGGACTATAACCGATCGACTGAAGGTATTCTCAACTTTCGTCTCGCACCGGATGTGGCCTATTCGGACCGGGACTAAATCGTTGTTTTCCACCCCAAAATGCTTTCTGGAGTCTAACAGCGCCGTCGTTCGTTTTTTACGTCAACTCGTGCTTAGTCAGTCAGCTTTCGGAAGTTTGAATTAAAATCTTTAGGGATTCACTTCGGAATATCCTTCGACTGATAGAGCAAGAGGAATTAAAAAATTTATTTAAAAAAAATTTTAATAATTTTTCACTGACGCTCTGCGCCTTTGGACTTCTCTAACTCCTCGGGGGAACAGTAACATTTCAGAAGGTATTTTCAGGTGAAAAACGACGATTTAGAAAAAAAATTCCTACAAAAGTTACTCAGTTTTTACCGCAGAATCGAAATAAATAAAGAAAAATATGTCATTCCCTTTAAAAAAGAGGACTTCCGGTCCGAATAGGCCGCTTTCGGTGGGAGCCGAAAAATGAAAATACCTCCAATCGATCGGAAATAGTCCATTTACTATTAAAAGGTACTAAACTTTTAATTTTATTAAGTATGTTAGATTTTAAAAGGGGTGGACGGGTGGTCTGGGACACCCTGTATATTTAATGATGAATAATTCGTAGCAGAGCTAGAAACGCCAAACATGGACATCCAAAATAATACGAACAGGCAGCTGATGGCGGAGGCGGAACTTATGATTGTGAATGGCATTGTTGCTAATACGGATATTCCACTAAATTTCGTCTCAGAGCTTCAAGTTTTTAATTCCGATATGGACGAAAATGACCAAAATAGAAGAAATCAGAATGCTCAAGATGATGATGATCTGATCTCGTACGATCATATGGAAAAGAGAAGAGAGACTACGAAAACCCGAAGAAGCTAAAACGAAAAGGCAAATGAACGCACAAAAGAAGGCTGAAAAGGAAGACGCAATCCGAAACAAGATTTTGAAAGCTGAGATAAAAGAAAAAAAATCAGTTGAAATGAAGTTGAAGAAGGTGCTGCAACTAAAATGAAAAGCTGAGAAAGAAGACGATATAAGAAAGCGAAAAGAAATAGGAAAGAAAAAGGAAAATCGTCCGAAGAAGAAAACAGAGACTGCACCAAATATTCGTATTAAGAATGAATTAAGAAACCAAACTTCTAAATCTAGTCGGAACCTTTGTTTGTAGGCCTAACGTATAAGATAAGATTTCCTTAGTTTTGTAGTTTCTAAGACAAAAAGTATAAATACCTATGTGTAATAATTTAAAGTACTACTGGTTGAGTGATCTCATCAAAATTATAATAAGGGGGGAATAGTAGCCCCGACATTAGGCATACAAATTCTATTACTGTTCGTTGTACGTTGTACCTTATCTTAATATTATAGTTTAATATAAAGAATTGTTTAAAAGGTTTTTGCATTGATATTTATATATTATATCCTTTATTATGTTATTTTTCATATTGGTGATTCATTCTGCACTGTTAACAAACAAATTTTTTCTGGACGTTTTAGCAGACATAACCCTCAAATTATGGTGAGACATTCTGCACTATTAAAAAAAATTTTTTCTTGAAATTTCGGCAGACATAATCCCTAAAATATGTTAATAATGATAAACGTAAATATATTTATCTTATTTTTATTAAATTGTACTAATTTTTCTGCATAATTTGTTTTTTATTCAATTCCCCTATCAAATGGGTATTACATTGATTTCTGTACCTCGGGCTGAAATTGCATATTCAGATAATGCAAAATAAATTCAAAATTTTGTTCATCATGATAACTTTAATATTTATTTTATATTTTGCATTAAATTTTAATCCCAGCTATCCTGAAAAATGTATCATTTGAATAAATTTATATTATTAAAACTCATAATATGCATTGTTATTGAAACATACGTATTTTCATTGTCTTGTTTTTATAATTAAAAAAAGTGAGCATCCTATAAGAAAACAATTTTGTTATTAAACATTTTATTGCAACTTGTGTCGTTTGTTCGTGAATTTGTTTTGTTTATTTTCAATTTTATTTTTTACGATTGAAACTAACAATAAGCATCCTAGCGTAAACTGATTCTAAGCACATTTTTAGATATAATTTAGTCGAAAAATTTTGTTGAATAAAATGTTAATGTAGCTTCTGTCGTTTTTCCAAAAAGTTATTATTTTTTATTTTTAATATATTTTTATAACAAGAGTTTATAACGAATTTCCAGATCTATTTTATTTAAAAAACTTTTGTCTTTTCATTTTGTTGTTTTCTCTTGTATCACTTTTCTAAGAATTAAGTTTGTTTTTTAATCTTATCTTTTATGATTAAAACAAAGTCTACTCGTTCTATCTAAAAATTACTCATAGCAAATTTGTAGATTCTTTTTGGGTGAGCAACTTTTGTCTATTAATTTTTCTCCGTACCTTGGGTCGATTCTCAAAAGTTTATATATTTTATTTTTAATGTTATTTTTTACGATTAAAACCAAAACTACGCATCCTATCAAAAAATGATTAATGAGAAATTTGTAGCTCTTTTTTGGATGAGCAACTTTGGTCTATTCATTTGTTTTATAGCCGGTATTTTTTATTTTTAATGTTGTTTTTTACGAATGAAACAAAAACTGTGTATACCACAAATTTGTAGCTCTTTTTGGGGTGAAAAATCTTTATATTTTCATCTTTTTTTGTATCTTGCATAGTTTGACCGCAAAATGGAATTTATGATTTTTAATTTTTTTTGTACGATCAAAATTTAAACTTTCGATTCTTCACGTATATTCAAAAAGTTGTCAAGATAATCTTGTAGGGTTTTTAGAAAGCAATGTTTTTCTTTCTTTTTACTTTTTTTTCATATTGTGCGTGGTTTGGCTTAAAATTTTAATTTTCCTTCGTTTTTGTTTAATATTCCAAATTCTATAAGGGCGCAGTCCAATGGGAGTAGATTAGTAGATTATTGGAACAGTTTTGACTAAATATGTGCCTGCACAAGCTTTCACAGTTACCTCATTGGTCAAAACTGTTCCACTATTCTACTAATCTACCTCCATGGGACAGCGCATTAACTCTGATAATGTTCTTTTAGTCGAAAAAAGTCTTGTGGATAAATTGCTCGACTTTCCGAGTAATAAGAATAGTCGTACATAGAATTTTTTAATCTCAGGAAAAAAACTGGTCCCAAAGATTTTGAAAATGCTCTAACTTTTTGAATTTTCATCCAAAATAACTGATTAACGTACCCGATCTTTCTTTTTCGTCCCTGCAACTGTGTGCCAAATTGCAATATGATTCGGTTATTGTTTCAAAAGTTATCCGGTTTACAGGCGACAACGACAACAACAATAACAACGACGACGACAACAACGACAACGGCAAACTGACAGACACCATCGTGAAACCGGTTTTTTTTCGGATGCAGAGGCTCTCGAAACTTGGAGATTCAAAGAAATCCGTGATAGTCAGTTTTCACATAAAACAATACCTTTTCATTATGACAAGAATTTAAAAATTCCATTAAAAACCATGTTTTAACAACTTTAACTGCGGTAAAAGTTTTTATTTAATTATACAAAAACATCTATAGATTATACAGTTCTTGTTTTTGGAATATAATTTCAAGATAATTTTTACTCAGTGTTTCGTCAAAAAGAAGCCTATTATATTTAAAATCCAGAAATTAAAAGAATAAAAATGTTTTCGAATAAAGCGCTCCGACAATTTTTTTAATTGCATATAATTAATATCAAAACATCATCGGATGAGAACATTCTCCAAAAATGGTCTTATTCTTGTTATATTTGTATTAATCGAAAATTTGCTTCATTTATGCGCCTGGAAACGAGCAATCCGCCAACCGGGAAAGTAGCCACGATGAACCGAAAACAGGCGCTCCAAATTTTCACACTCGAAATTCGTTCTCAGGCGTGAAATTTATCAGAGACACTTCACATCAGGGGGTCGCTCGTAACTCATCCGTCCTTCCTATTGTTAGAGCGATACATGATTCGAGACGGTTGAACGAAATTGATAATTATCAATATATGAAGAAATTGAATTTTATCATGCTGCATTAGATTCCTTACATAATTTCGAGACGATTAAAAAAAGATAGAAAAAAATCGGTTAACCCGTTCAATTTCTGTTGGAAGTTTTAATAATTTTGCATTTTATTTGAGATTAGCTTCAATATTGAGAATACTGACCCATTATCCTAATCCCTTTTTTTCATTTTTCTCTTAAATTAAATGAAAACCGTGACGAAAATGAATGTTGAAGTATTCAAAAAATATAAATAATGTACAGGATATGGAATGTAATTGTTGTAAGCAAATTATATTAACCAAATGTCAAGATATTGGAAATCAGTATATTTTTAAGTTGAAATTTGCTTCATTTTACCAACAGGATCATGTGTCATTATGAAAATTTGTTCTATGGTATTATTTGTTTATTTGATAAACAAATTATGTAAAGAAATGCATAGTTTAGGCGGTTTTTGGCAGAAAGTGATCGTTTTTCTTTCTACTCGTCTTCAAATTACATAAGCGGTGCTATTTGGTGACCAAGAATTGGAAATTTGTTTATTTTATACACAAATTTCCAATTTCTTTTTCAGCATTATGCCACTGAGATTATGTGGTAAAAGTATTACATCCAACAATTAATCCATCTAGGAGGAAACTTGTGTTATGTAATACATGGGCTAGAATTCAAGCCTGACGAATCGCCTTAAATCAACGCGCACCGTGTTGGGTGCCTCCGCTCTTACAAAAGCTTCTTTCTTCAACGATACATTTTTTCCATTTTTATCAATACTGGGTTACAAAGGGAAAGAAGTCTACTTTTCTTTAGGGCTATTTCGGAAAAAAATCGATTATGTCGGAATTGATAAAAAATCTATTTTGTTTTTTTATTTCAATAAATTGACGCTTCTGAAATATTGTAGGTAATGTACTGTTAAAGTGCATTGAAGGGACCTTCTAGAACACTTTTATTTTGTTTTAATGGAGGAACTCTAATCTAAGTTACTCACACAGATTTATGAAAATCGGAAATGGCTAGTTGGTAATTAATGCGAATGAAAAGCTATGGTTGATAAAATCTATCTTTTGTTTGGGTTAGAATGTTTTGAAAAGGAGCAAAATTTATATTGTTTTTAAATGTTGGGTATTTTTGATTAGAATTTTAAGAAATAGAGTATTATGCATGGCATGCTTTCTTTCCATTTAGACTTTACAGCTTGTAAAAAAATTCATTAACCACAAAATTTAACAATTTTTAACAAACGTAACATCTAAGAGAACTTTTTTCAAGTTCTAAGGAAATTATGCCTTATTTGACTAGTGCATCTAAAGATATGTCATAAATATGAAACTAAGAGTTATATTTTTTTTAATAAAATTTTGGATAAAGTTCTGAACAGCTGAATTCTCAAAGTTCCACCAAACTCCATTTGCTTATGTATTAGGACGCGCTGATTACGAATGTAATAGTGCAAGTTGGCGCCAAGGCGATTTTCCTGATGCAACGATGAAAAAATCATAAAAATCTTGGTTATTGCGTTTATTTTAATCCAAAACGTAAAATGTTGCTAAATGTTTCATACACAAGTTGCGGATCTTATCGAGACACATATTTTTTGTTACACACATTTTTTTCTACCTGTGATAGTTTACAAAACAATGAATGATACATTGATTTCCATGAATCACACAGTGATGCCTTACTGCCCCGCGTGAGACATTGGAAAGGGGTATGGGCTTGACCAACATTATTTCTGTGATATGCCACAGGGGTGCCTTCCCGCTCCATATAACAAAGTGAACGGAGTTTGAAGGAAATCGGAGAACTCAGCTACCAGGACCTACAAACGAAATTTTGTATTAGCATTTGATACCAAAAACTGCATATAAAAAAAATTAACACAATTTTTGAATCCATGGCGAAATTGTTTAAATTTTAATATAATTAATTGTTGAACTCATTGCGACATCGTAGGACCAGTTTCTATTTCATAAAGTCATTAGAATTTTTTATTTGTAAGAACACATGGCATTTTTTCTGCATTAGATATTTTCCATTTTTAAAAATATTGCGTTTTCAGCCTAGCTTAATCGACATAGCGCATGATTAAGAGTAAACGCAGTTGAATTTACACAATATGTTTTTCAAACAATCTTTGTGTTATTAAAGAATTCAAATTGGCTTGCGAGAAATACTAACTTTGGTTGAGCTTTGAAGTGTAAAAAATAAATATTAGTAAGATATTACTTTTCAAAGAACAAACCTTTTAAACAAACCTTCCAATTCGGTGACAAGGATACATTTATTTGTACAAAATCATTTAAAGAATTGAAATCATTAATCTACCATTTTTCGGAAGTCCTAAATAGTTTTTAATGTCATTAAGCAAAAAAAAAATATAACTCAAGAATGTATAGGAAAACTAATCGAAGTCTTTAATTTGGACCAGAGGACAAAGCACTTTATTTATGGACGATATTTCAAAATGAAATAACTCTTGATAAAAATCACTTTTAGTGTGCATTTTTCGTGATTTTCATAGTTTCTGGCACTGTATACTTGAAAAAAAATTAACATAATATTGCAAGAGTCCAGGCGGGGGAGGAGCCCCGAGTCAAAATTTTGGCCCTACTTTAGCTCTGCATGATTCCATTTAAGGCCTCCTTTAGTCCGGCTTAGCTCTCCACGTCTTTTTTTGAATCCCATTGGACCTCGAGGCCCTCTTTCGATTCGCTCACGTCCTGATGACCTATGTGTTTTTCTCGTATTTATATAATTTAATTATTCTATTTAGTTACACATTTATTATAATTAGTTTACTTACCTAATTTGTTAATATGCATCGTAAAAACAGTTATGGTATATCAGGCAGAGCTATAAGGTTGGTTTCTCTGAAATTCGAAAAAAGTCAATACAAATTTGAAATTCGTTAATATCTTCTGTTCTAGATAGACAGAGGAAAGATTGAAAATCCCTAATAATGTTTTAACGTCTGGGATTAATTATATACAAGAAAATTAACAACACTTCCAGACCGAATCATATTTAATAAAGTTTGACGTTTCGTCACTAGTCATAGTAACCTCATCAGGAATCGATGCTTAAATCGTTAGGTAGAGCGGTGAAGTTTAGTTACAATAGTAAAATTTTCGAAAAAAGAGAAGAAAAGGAGAGTTTCCTCCAAGAACAATGCGAATTCGATGTGACATCGTGGAAATTTGAAAAGTAAAGGTTTCGTAAATAAAAGAGTCAATTATATAGAAAAATTGAGATTAGCATTTTGAAAACAACCATTTTTGGTAATTATTACATTGTGATCTAAATGCCTACGACGTATATATATATATATATATATATATATTTTTTTTTTTCGGTTTCGGTTTTGATTCCTTAGAAATTGAACCGAAGGGCCTATGACAAAGCCACCGAATGCGTCCTCGGGTTGCGGATAGAGGGTCCCTGTACCAAGGGTTTCTGCTGAATATGGTTACAATAATTAATAAGCAGTCGCGGACAATTGTCCAGGGATGGTCACGAAGAAATAACCCCTCAGCGGAGGCGCGATAACCGTGCCGAAAGCTGAATGGCACCTGGGTGAAGTGTCTCAAACGGTGACTCTGGGATACCGGGCAAACTCTCAGAGTATGCAGCCTTATATTTGCATGCGGGGCTCTACAAGGATGGACGAGCCCTTTTTCTTAGCTACTCGTGGGAACAACAATGACAACACCAAACATAGTTGTAGTAAGAGCAGTTCAAAACACTCGAACGCGCAGGGCTCCCGACAATGGGTCGGACAACAATGCCGACTATCCTAGAGTTGGGGGAGCCAATCAAGACGAGGTCAATGCGATTGACCGGCAGAACCTCGTTACTTTTAAGTGGACGGATCGACTCATGGACAACCTGCTGGAGAGCTATGACACCAGTATGGCCCTTGAACGGAAAGGTTACATCGCACGACTGCACACTCTGTGGTGCGAGAAACACCCAGAGCTCTAGCATTTTTCGCATCAACGTCTGCGAAACCGTGCCGAGGAACTCCGAAAAAGGGGTTATATAAGCGGAGCGCCTACTCAACTGCAGCCAGAAGAAGCAGCAACAGAGAAAGAGAGGCGACACTGAGACAAACTGCGAGTTGAAATCCAATAGAGGAAGAGTGACGCTTCAGGACCCAGAGAAACATCAACATTCAGGTTTCTCTGAAGGCCAAAGATCTCGCTGAACTAAATGACGAGCTTCGTGCAGATTTTTCCGAAGAACCTGACCTCTGGACTATTAATTGTAGTGTGTAAAATGCAGCGAGAGCTTTGGCAGATGCAAACCGTAAAACAAAAACTACGGTTGATCATAATACCAAAAGACGAATGCATCAACTCAGCACAAAGAGTTGACTACATAACATCTGGCAGGACTTTCACTGCCAAGGTTCGACAGTTCGCGCGCGAGCTACGAATCTGTCATCACACGCTTAACAAGTCAAAGCTACTAACCATCAGGCAGCATATTGTTGACAGAATACGAGTACTATCTAACGCTAGGAGAAGTCTAGAGCGGAGAGAGAGATGGGTCAGAGAAAATCAACAGTTTTTGTCTGATCCATCTCGACTCTTCAAAGACCCTCCAGTTACTGCCGACCACCCGCCCACACCAGAGGAGGTCGAGGCATTTTGGAGAGAAGTGTACGAAGTATAGCATCCACTGAAAGAACACTCGAAGAATATAAATAGCTTCAAGGAGCTGTGCAGTGTCCTCATAACACCTGAGGAGGAGTGCCCACCTATCACCCCCGGGGAGGTGAAAAACGTATCAAGAGGCATGAAGAACTATTCCGCTCCGGGACCAGATGGTATCAAGACCTTCTGGTGGAAAAAGTTTCCTTCAACCCATCAGCATCTGGCCCGCATTTCCACCTCATATCTAAAGTCGGAAGAACCTATTCCGGAGTGGTTGGTAGAAGGGTGCACAGTGCTCCTGCCGAAGACGGGCAACTTAGCTGACCCTAAAAATTACAGGCCAATAACTT
>CAKNWW010196359.1:0-14500 GCA_932074435.1 Andricus kollari
CGGTTACGGTATGATAAGGTGGAATTGACACGGTCCTGGCATTTGAAAATAAGACCCTCTGTACCTGAATTAAGCCCTGATGATCTGAGAAAAGCAAAAGTTTGCTCCTTCTACAAGAACTGTTTTTCTACATTTCTGTGAAAGTTTCCGTACATTTTCTTGTCGAGTAGCTCTTGGTGAAATTTTTCAAACTCTGCTTTCTACACTTCGCCTTTTAGAAGTGAAGCATCTAGATGGAGTAATGCACTTTCCTCACTTCTGATGTTAAAATTCAGGCCAAGGGTCTCGGCCTCTTGCTCCGCGGCTTTGTAAAGGAAGTTTCCTTCACCAATCATCTCGTGGTTCCTGACCATTTTCGTGAGATGATCTCTGCCATTGGCAGCGATATAAGCTGTGCTTAGAACAATTCGTTTATCTAAGTGCTTTTCCTCCTCTTTGGCAGTGATTGATGGACATTCCTCCTCAGATTGTATGAAGTTGTCGCGAAATTCCTTGAAACGGATGAAATTGTCAGTATCTTCTTTCAACTTTAGTGTTTTCGGGATCTTGTATACCTCTCTTCAAAAAATCTCTCCCTCATTGGGCTTGGGTGGATTTTTGACAGAAACAGGATGATTACTGAACAGGCGAGATGAGTCAGCGAGAAAGTTTTAATTCTCCCTGATCCATCTCTCCCTCTTCTGTATTCTCCTCCTTGCGTCAGATAACAGCCGTATTTTGTCAACAATGTGCTTCTTGATTGTCAGTAGCTTTGACTTGTTTAATGTGTGATTGAAGATCCTCAGTTCTTGTGTGAACTTTCGAACCCTTTCCGTGAACGTTCTACCAGATGTTATGTAGTCAGTCACACATTGAACCCGGGACGGATTCTGTCTTGCCCATCCAATCTTCTTGTTCAGTTGATGTAAGCGTCTTTTGGTCTTTTGATCCATCGTCGGTTTGAGCCTTCGATTTGAATCAGCCAAAGCTCTCGCAGCACCATAAACTGAGCAATTGATGGTCCAGAGGTCGGACTCTTGCGAGATTTCTCCACGAAAGGAGGCATCCATTTCAGCGCGATCTTGGGACCTAGGAGCAACTTGCATGTTAATGTTCTTTCTTGTCCTGAAATCGTGATCATCTCTCAGAAGGTGCCTGCTTTCCGCGATCGCTCTTAATGTCGCTTCCTCATCTTCGGCTTTAGAATGATCAAACAGCGGTTGGGGAAGCGCTCCGCGTACAGATCCATTTTTCCAGTGGTAGGCACGTTGATTTCATAACGATTGAATCGAATCGTGCTGAAGTTCTGGGTGTTTCTGGCACCACAGAGTATGCATACGCGCAATAAAGCCTGGGTGAACAGGGATAATGCTAGCATCGTAGCTGTCTAGAAAGTCATCCTTGAGTTGATTCGTCCACTCAATGTGGGCGTCTTGCCGGTTCGTCGTCGTGTTTCGATCTAAATTATTTTCAGCACCCCGAACTCTAGGATGATCGGCATTGTTTGCCGACCCATTGTCGGGCGCTCAGCGCGTTCGATCGTTTTAAACCGCATCTACAACTTTTTGGTGTTTTGGTGGTGTCATTTGTAGTTCCCACGAGCAGCTAGGGAAAGGGTTCATCCATCTTCGTAGAGCCCCGCATGCAAGGATAAGGCTGCATACTCTGAGAGGTCGCCCGGTATCCCAGAGTCACCGTTTAAGACACCTCACCTAGGTGCCATTCAGCTTTTGGCACGGTTGTTACGCCTCCGCTAATACAACGATGCTGAAGGCTGGTGACCTTCTGAGCATAAAACACCAACCAACTACGTCTCTCTCGGTTCCAGTTCAGTCCTCTCCCCCCCCCCCTTCCGCCCCTCATTAACCGACGTGGGCGGGGACTGACGTTATAACTCGACTCTCCACCTTACAACGAATCACTACGTAACTTGCACAAATGATTTCGGATCGAAAAATAAATTTCTCGCCTGAGGGTGGTAGTTGCGCGTACAATTTAAACAATAAATAATACAAACAATAAAATAGCCTCGGAATGGAATGAAACTTTGATTAACGAAAAACATGCATACGGTAAATGTAAAGGCCAAGTTTCAAGGGATGAATGGAGACTGGGTGTTTGGAATTCTAGAGGGATGAATGATCTGAAGGCAAAAGAGTTACGAGAAACAATGCACGTAAGGAATCTAGATATTTTATGTGTACCTGAAATAAGGAAGAAAGTATGCGGAAGTAGAAACATAGAATATGGGGTGTTGAAAGACGGATTTGAATTATGGTCAGAAGTAGATAGTGAATCACATGGTAGTCAAGGGGTCGATTTCATTATGAATGAAAAAGCAAGACAGCATATCAGAAATCATGATTTTGTATCTCCCAGATGATTGTGGGCTGGAATGAAGATAGGAATCAGAAGATTATTTATCATAGCGTGCTACGCCCCAGTTGATGGTGATCCGAGCGAATTTAAAGACGCCTGCTTCGACAGTTTAAATTATACTATAAGTGCTTGCGACCATGGCGAATAAATCACTATACTAGGAGACATGAACAGATGAGTAGGCGTCCATCGTCAAAATGAAGATATAGAAAGGGTGCTAGGTAACTTTGGGGATCCAACAAGAAAAAATGATAATGGGAAAGGATTAGTTAGCTTATGCTTAGAAAAAGGCTTATTTATTACAAATACTTGGTTTAGGCATAATATGATCCACACGTACACCTGGTGTAGAGGAATTAGCCACAGTATAATTGACTTCGTTATTGCTGATGAAAGACTAAAAGAGCTAGTAAAAGATACAAGAGTCATGAGGGGTTCTGAATGCAATACTTATCATTAACTTCTAATCTTTGAAATAAACTTAGGTCGGGGATGGAGAAGAAAGAGAACATAAAAAATGAAACAAGCGCCTATCAAAATGGAAAAGGTACTGGAACCAGAAGTGCGAAGAGCTTTCCAGAATAAAATTAACAAACGTATAGATCAGGCAAGTTGGGTGACGCTAATAGATAATAAAAATATAGAGGTTGCATCAGCCTTTTTTGTGGATGTCATTATTAGGAGTGCGACTGAAGTGTGTGGTACTGCGGTTGCAGGAAGAACGTCTGGTGATGCATGGTGGAATGAATAAATTCAAGCAGCCCAAAAAGAAAAGAAAGAAGCGTACAACAGAACATCACAGGTATTAGCGATGAGGAGAGAATGAAGTTCGAAAATGATTACAGACACAAAAAGATCAAATCAGAACAGAACAAGAGAAGAAAATACAAAACGACTTTGAAGGAAGTAAGAAACTGTTATTTAAATATATGAAGGGAAGTAAAAGTACAGAGTTTTTCAGCATGAGAAATAGCAAAGGTAAAATGCTATATGATACAGACAAGATACTAGTCACTTTGACAGACTCTTTTAGGGAATTATTGGAAGATGAAGATATAGGGCACCACAACTGTGATATGGAACACGATGCGTTAGAAAACTCAATTGAGAGAATCTGTGTCACTGAGGTTAAGGATATAATTAAGAACTTAAAAAATGTTAAGGCATCTGGTGTATACAGTATTAACACTGAAATGCTCAAATACGGTGGTGAGTACATACCTCACAGGTTGGGCGAACTGATAAATTCATGTATTGAGATGGAAAAGTTCCAGATAACTGGAAAAAAGCGATTATCGTACCAATATACAAATGAAAGGAAGACAAAAGCAACTACAATAATTACAGATGTATCAGCTAATTAAGTACCGTAAGTAAAATATATTCAAAAATACTTATTCGTAGGTAAATAAAAATAACAGAGGAAAATATATGGGAAGTCCAAAGTGGATTCATGCCAGGAAGATCATGTACGGATAAAATATTTAGCTTGAAGCAAATTACAGAAAAATGTTTGATAGTAAGAAAAAAAGTCTTCTGTGCATTCCCTTACGAAAAAGTATAATAGGAAATTACTTATAGGCCTATGATACATTTTCCTATAATGAATTTCCTATAATTTTTTCGCGATTATAAGAATAACTATATGACAAATTATTGCAATAATTATAAAAAAATTATAGAAAAAATTATAGGAAAAAATCTGCCCGCTGTGCGGGCACATTCTCCTAGCACGCGGCTCGCTTCGCTCGCAAGTTTGGACTTTTAATGCTTTTTTTCACGAATAAAAAAGAAACCACGCATACTATCAAAAAATGATTGAAAAAAATTTGTAGCCCTTTTCCAATTAGACAACTTTTGTTGGATTTTTTTTCGTAGCTTGTGTCATTTTTCCAAAAATTATATTTTTTTGTAATGTTGTTTTGTACGAATAAAACTAAAACTGTACGAAAATATAGAAAGTCGTAATGACAATCTTGTAGGGTTTTCAAAAATAAAATTTTTTCTCCTCTTGACTTTTTTTCATATCGCGAGTTGTTTGTATTTATTGGACCGTAAGACCGAAGAAAGATAAGCTTTTAATTTTTAAATTTTCATTTTAGTTTGGATTTTTGAATTTTATAAATGTGATAACTTTGGTAATTTTTTTTCTATCAAAAAAAGTGAAAAGGATACATTTTTCGCCTTTTTGAGACCTACGAACAGCCGTACATACAATTTCTAAATCTTGAAAAATGTGGTCTCAAAGATTTTGAAAATGCTCTCACTTTTTGAATTTTCATCCAAAATAGCTGACTAACGAACTTGACCTTCATTTATCAACAGTAAAAGACTGTACCCCAGGCCAATCTAATAAATACATTTTTTCAAAAGTGTTCGTGCTCACAGATAGACATACATACATACAAACCCACACTTGTCTGATGAGAATATAAAAAGAGGAAAATAATTATAGACATGAATAATATTACCACTCACACAAAAGTACATAAAAAATTGACATATTTAAAGAAGCTTTGTTTAACATTGTGGGTATAATTAAAATTAAATGCTACGGGTATCCAATTCTTTTTGTACCCTGCGAATCTAGTAAGAGTCGTGAAGCATATGTTACCGACAAAGTTAGAAGTGCTGACAAACCAAACTTTTTGTCTAATCTTAGACTTTGCCTGACATATATTCAGGCAACCTTGCACTATCGACGGTTAGTACTGGACACTGGAGACCCATTTTAATTATTAGATTCCAGGCAAAGTCTTAAATGACAATCGTTGTTATAAAAGTTTGACACATATGTATGACTAACAGCCGTACGATTTCCCAAATATTCACTGTTTTACCATTTTCTCAACGCCGTCGCTACGCGCACCTTTATCTTTAAAATATCAATTTTTCTGAAAAAGTATGATTATCATAACGAGTAAATAAGCTTCTTTTAGAATAAGGAGACTTACGGAATATCAGTCTCACATACTTTTCGACCGTTAAACGAGTCTTAAAACATATAAAGTTTCCGATATTGTCCCAAGTGCGAAGTTAGATACGGCCCAGCACTGGGCCAGTTTCGGCAAAAATATTTCCGAAGATCGGCTGCCAATATCGTGCCATTGCTGGAATGATAACGCCGGTATGCACTTGGCGGCCAATTCTGGCCCAGACTGTAGCCGCCATCACTTATGCGTTACTGGCTGCCATTATCGGCTCAGCAATGGGTACTGATATCGGCCCGATCTCGGCTGCCAATATCGTGCCATTGCTGGAATGATAACTCCGGTATGCACTTGGCGGCCAATTATGGCACAGGCTCTGGCCGCCATCACCGGAGTTAATTTAAAAAATGATAAAAAATCATTGAATTCTTTTTAGGTCGCATCTATATACGACTACATATCGTCCGAATATATGCCAAAATTTCAAAAATTGAAATTTTATTCAAATATTTTTTTAATTTTAGCACCCACTACGGATATACTCTAACTATGTGACATAAAGGTATTTAAAAAATAAGTATTAATTGATTGCGAGTATTTTGACTTTGAATATTAATGGGTCCTGGTGTAGAGTGAATATACATATATTACATTTTTAAATATTATATTACAAATAAAATTTTTAACGCTACGGGGTATCGAACCTACATCTATACCCAAATCTATCGCCTAGCAGTCGGGAGTCTTAACCATTGCGCTAAACCTACGAGTTGAAACTCGATGAAAAAGCCATCTTCATAAGCTACAGATCAAAAAAGTTAAAACACCAAATTTTAAATTCTCTTTTTCTAATTGAATATTTATTATTATACGACTTTATGTAAATGTAAAATATACGAACTATTAACAGAAATATCAATAAAATAATTTTTAAATAAATAATTTCTATCTATTACAATTTTTCTTCGTTTAATATTTCGTTTTTCGCGTTTTAGATTACTTTACAACTTTCTACAATGAGAGGATATGTAATTTTTTAGTAACTTTTGACATTTTTAAAGACTGAGCTCAGAAATTGTATCGTCAACTTTGACAACTTTCTAATAACGAATTTTTTTAACATTCTTGTAAGGTTTGGTTTTCAGGTGTTTTAGACCATTTTACAACGCTTAAGATTGACATGAAATGTTATTTGTTCTGAACATTTACAATTTTACTTGAAAAAAAAAACAGGAAATAGGTTGTATTCGCGGCAGATGTATTCATAGTTCTCAGACTTTTAGAACAGATGAAACATATTTTTCAACGTATTTAACATTTTTTTTAAATATTTAGACTCTCGGCATAGTACTGCGCCGATCGTGGAGCAAGCCGTTAGCCAGTACTGGGCGAATGGCCAATTATCTGTACTGGTGACCAGTACTGGGCCAGTACTACGCCGGTGGTGAACTCCGGCAGAGTGTGGAGATTTCCACCCGCAGTAAAAGTAACACTGGGCCAGAATCCGGCTTTTCCTATTGAAACATGTTTAGCCAAAGTAAAGACAAAGTTTGGAACAGCAGTGCGCCGTGTCTGGGCCGAAATCTGGCTTTTACTCTTAAAACATGGTTTGCCGTACTAAAAGTCACACTGGGCCCAGTGATGCGCCTTTGCTGGAACAGTAATGCGCCGCGTCTGGGCCGATCTCGGGCATTTCCTCATAAAACATGCTTTGCCCTGATAAAAGTGATATGTGGTCGAGTAATGTGCCATCACTGGGCCAAGCATCGGCGGTAGATCGACAAATTCGAATAGCCAATATAGGCAGCAAGTACGGGCACAACACTGGGCTGATTAAAATGCCGATAATTGGCCCAAAAAAATCGGGAATTTTCCCCACATTTTAGTGGGGGAAAATCCACATTTTCATTGGGGAAAATCATTTTCCCTAAGATTTGGCGAAATTTTCCTAAAAGTTCTTATAATTCACTAAAAATTTGGGGGAAAATTTGGGGAATTGAATGATTACTACTGAATGCAGGGAATCCTTTCAAAAATGATGTTTAATTTTCCACGTAAATAAGGTAAATTTTCTTTAAATTCTTGCAGTATCACCGTATGTTCAGCAAGATATTTTGTCCTAAAATATTTAATAAACTAGCACGATATTTTAAGTAATTTTTCACATTTTTTTGGAGAATATATTTATTATTGTTATAGTCATCTCAAAGATTTATTTTCATAAATTTTTGTTGTTTACGTCAAAGTGCAATAAATGATTTGCTTGTTACATGCAAAAAAATGTATTTATCGTTGATTTGAATTAATGACGAACTGGCGTGGGATAGCGAAAGAATCATGTTCAGCAATGTTAAAGTCCACGCAAAATGAACCAGACAATTTCTCACCGAGATCCTGCACTTCTAGATACCTTGTATCGATTTAGTTCGGGATACGAGTCCTCGATCCTATCCAATGAAGAGGTGTCCAAAAAAAGGTTTTGGTTGTTGGTGAAAATTGGCACAGATGTAGCCTCCGGAAGCTACGACCAGGATCATTCACCGAACGATCAATCCCGACGCGACCGGAGGTGATACGTCATCCGACTCGTTACTTCCCACAACACCAGAAGATGATCGAGTCGGGAAATCACTAAAAAAACTAATTAGGACTTGAAGAGCCACTGACTTTATCACGAACTTGAAAGACTGACTTCTCTTGAAGACGCACAATAGATTCCTTATCGTTGCAGCCACCGAACCTTAGCCACGCCAGCCTACACCTTGATAGTAACTGACTCTCTCTGAGGAGGGAGCCCGGCAGTCCCCCACCAAGGCACCGTCAAGCGACAACATGAATCGCCACACAAGCCAAAAGGTAGCCCCCAAAACTCATAAACAGAAAAGGAACCTTGAACGAGAAGAAGCATTGGGAGGATGCCATGCGATGATCAATGAAGCCCGAAGGTCAATCTATGGGAAACACTAACATCAAATAAATTATTAACATCCCGCCCGCCTCGTTCACCGAACAAAATAAATGCCACGTACGAAGGTCAAGAGTTTAGTGCCGCCCGCCATGACGCACACAATCAATTTCCATGTATAAGGAGAACTTTAGTTCCGCCCGCCATGGAGCACAATTGGCCGTATAGAGACAGCGAACGACTGGGAATCAGCTCAATTTGACGATGGGACGATTGTAGGTTTCAATGGAAGTTTTAACCGTGGCAGAACGCACAAGTCCTTCGTGTCCGGGACTAAGATTGGTTACCCGTCCTAAAAGCCATGCCTTACATCGAAGTAGGGAAGGGTCGGATGTCGACTGTCTCGTGTCCATTTTCATGATTACGTTTCGGCACAGTCCATTAATTTATTTAGTGGCATTACATCTGAATTTTCCTTTGTAGGGATGTAGCGTCAACAAATTTTAAAAAGGAGTTCGCTGGATCTCTGAAATTCGATTGGCGACAGAACTCGGCCAACGGGAAGGATCATCTGTTTGAACACAACCGAAAACGCTTCGTGAGTCCAGCCAAGCGTAGCTGACCGCATGAAAGAGTTCCGATTCCTCGCGTACGGAATTAATCAATCGAACCATAAGCACCGGAGCACAAGCTTCTAGTTTAGGGATAAAATCATGTTGGCTGGTATCCCCAAAAACGTGGAATACTATTCTATTTTTATTACCCTAATCTCAGCAGAGACTCTTCCAAGGTGCGGATACAGGCCTGTCGAAGAGGGAGGCGTACGATGTATCTGCCCATATTGTCGCGTCTAAGTCCGTCCGTAAAAGCTCGCTCACTTTCCTGATCCTCGAGAGAAATCAACGATTTGATACTACTACCCTGATACTACTACCCTGAATCGATTCAGGAGGCTAGCAAGGTTGTCACCTTGGCGAAGACTTAACGTCAGTACGGTTCCGGAATGGCCCGATTCATCTGAAGGTGTAGAGGATCCGATCGGACCAATCACAAACCGCCTGAAAACGAATCGAAGGGCGACGGGAGCCTCTCGCGATCCTTGACGATTAGCATCTAGAAGAGGTGAGCCGTAAATAAGCGCCTAAGAGTACATCGATGGGTTAGGGTACAATGAACTTTGGATCCACCAAGGGAAGCTCCCGGATCTAATGCTAATCCCTATCCGCAACTTTCTCCGATGGAGCGATCACACGAATATCGCGAAGAACAAGAGCTTTCACTTCGAAAAGAAACAATGATTGCGGGGGTTCGAGAGGTAGGGCCACGCGTCTAGGAGCAATCTTGATTGGTTCATTTTTTCAACTGTGCTAATGAAAATATTGATCAACTGTTGTGGTAAACCAAGATGTAAATGAATCCGCGGAACAAAGAGCTGGTATCAGAGCCAGGGTCGAGGAAGGCTTGTTCGAAATTGGTATTTATCCGAGTTCTTTACAGCGGCTTGTGCTCTAGCAAGTAGAACTTGTCAGAAAGAGGCCAAATAATCGGATTCCGAATACAACCGAACTTTATTAGTGGTTGAGGGAGCCGAGTCTTCAGTCGAAGGCCTTTTACGAGTCATGACTTCATGAACTGTGATATAATGCTGTTTATAGCATAGACGATAACAAGTCTTCGAAGGGCAGTTACGACTCCCATGTCCCATCTTGTGACAATCAAAGCATGAACGTAGTCGAATTGCAGTTTGATGCCTATCAGGAGCATTAAGCCTATGACACTTTTGAAAATGAACGGTGAAGTGTTTTGGGTTACATGCAGCACAAGAGGGATTGACAAATGTAGTTAAGACCCGCGACTTCATTTTTAGAGCCTAGCGAAACGTTCTAGGTTGAGGCGGTGGACCTGCCGCTGGATTCGTTCATTAGCGTAGGTAACGTTGCGGCAGCCCCAATTGCTCGAATCCGCTGTTGTAGGAACACTTGAATTTCATAAATATGAGAAGATGATTCTTTGTATGTGTGATCGAAGTTGCCAATAACAATTTTCTCTTTAAAGGGCCATGACTCTCATGATGAGACATGTGCACGAATCTTCATGAATTGTGCAACGCTTGCAGATCTGCAACCAATCTCAATGACAAAACAGAACCCTAATCAGGGATTTCATTTTGCGGACATAGAACGACAGACAATGAGAAGACAAGAAAGAGAGTTCGAACCTCCATTGCAATGTAGGGACCTCGGAAAAAGTCCAAAGGTAGCTTGTCAAACTTTAATTAAGACTCAGGCAAAGATAAATAACAAAACAACAAGATAAAATACATAATCTGTCATGGGAAATAAGTCAGTCATGCCTAAGAGCATGTTTCACAGTGTTTGCAATGCTGCAATAAATCAACAATCAATATGTCCGTCATACCTGAGAGCCTGTCTCGAGGCGTTTGCAATGTTGCAAACAATCAACCATCAATATGTCTGTCATGCTTGAGAGCCCGTCTCGAAGTGGTTGCAATGTTGCAAACAATCACAATATATGTTGTAATATATGGAAAAGTTCAAAGTTAGCTTGTCAAACTTTAATTAAGATTTAGGCAAAGATAAATAACAAACCAACAAGATAAATACATAAGCTGTCATGGGAAATAAATAAGTCATGCCTGAGAGCCTGTTTCACAGCGCTTGCAATGTTTCAAAAAATCAACAATCAATATGTCTGTCATGCTTGAGAGCCCGTCTCGAAGCGTTTGCAATGTTGTAAACAATCACAATACATGTTGTAATATATGGAAAGGTTCAAAGTTAGCTTGTCAAACTTTAATTAAGATTTAGGCAAAGATAAATAACAAAAAAACAAGAAGATAAAATACATAAGCTGTCATGGGAAATAAGTCAGTCATGCCTGAGAGCCGGTTTCACAATGCTTGCAATGTTTCAAAAAATCAACAATCAATATGTCTGTCATGCTTGAGAGCCCGTCTCGAAGCGTTTGCAATGGTGCAAACAATCACACAGTCAGTAAGTCCGTTTGTCATGCCTGAGCCAGTCTGGAGGCGGTCAAAATGTTGCTAATCATCAACCATCAATATGTCTGTCATACCTGAGAGCCTGTCTCGAGGCGTTCACAATGTTGCGAACCATCAACCATCAATATGTCTGTCATGCTTGAGAGCCCGTCTCGAAGCGTTTGCAATGTTGCAAACAGTCACACAGTCAGTAAGTCAGTTTGTCATGCCTGAGCCTGTCTCGAGACGGTCACAAGGTTGCGAAACATCAACCATCAATATGTCTGTCATGCCTGAGAGCCTGCCTCGAGGCGTTCGCAATGTTGCAAACAATCCACCAGTATTGTGGTTGTCATGCCTGAGACCCTGTCTCGAGACGTTTGCAATGTTCAGAACAATCACACAGTCAGCTTGTCAGTTTGTCATGCCTGAGCCTGTCTCGATGCTGTCACAATGTTGCGAATCATCAACCAACAACATGTCTATCATGCTTTAGAGCGCGTCTCGAAGCGTTTGCAATGTTGCAAACAATGACACAGTCAGTAAGTCAGTTTGTCATGCCTGAGAGCCTGTCTCAAGGCGTTTGCAATATTGCCAACAGTCCATTATCAACTTTATCAATTCAAGTACTAAGAAACTAAAGGATGTTTTTTAAACGTAAGTTAAATATAAATCTTGAGGAAGGCTGTTGTATTCGTTTTAAACAATAAACAAAATTGATGTCTATGAAAATAACTATAAAAATCCTGAGAATAATTAATTGCTCAGAAATATCTCAATAAACCTTGTATCCTTTCAATACGCTCTTTCTCTTTACTTCAATCTCTCTTGCTAAAACTTTCCTATCTTGTCATCGATTTTCAAAAGATTACATTATTTCTACGAATTTCAAGAAATTTCGAAACATTGAGAGGATACAAAATTTAAATACCTTGAAAATGAGGATTCAATCCTGTAGAACCCAATTCACAATATATGAATAATTCTATGGCTAAATTAATACCTTTTCAGGTTATCAACTTCAAAATTAAATTTTAAATGTACAGTGTTAAAAATACAAAATTTTAAATTTGGTAGACATTTCAATCCAAACAATCAGCAACCCGAGAATAGTTCATACTGCATACCGAAATTAAAGCCTCAAGGTTGAACTCCAAAGTGCACCAAAGTATGCAACCCGCAAGAATTCCACATCGAAATTGTTCAAAATTGCACGCAATGTAATTATAATGACATTTAATTATTGGATACATTTTTCCACTAAGAATTAACAAAATTCTGACAGTATTGAAAATACTGTATAATAGTATAATTACTATTACCGATATAATTTAATGTAAGCTCAGTCTATTTTTTAAACTCAGTGTTGAAAGGCGTTCCTTTTTACAAAAAAAAATGTCATTCCATATACGTAGGATATTTTTCCTAATAAAAACTCCCTCGAAATACATTCGTAGAATTGAATTCTTGAAAAAAAAGAAAAAACGTCAAATAATTGACTAGAACTATGAAATTTCAAAAAAAAAAAACTTACTATAAGCTCATGCTTCACCCGCCAACCTACTATCCGGCTCGAAGGACCAAAAATGCTTTGACTTAATGACGAACTGGCGTGGGATAGCGAAAGAATCATGTTCAGCAATTTTAAATTCCACGAAAAATGAACCAGACAATGTCTCACCGAGATCCTGCACTTCTAGATACCTTGTATCGATTTAGTTCGGGATATGAGTCCTCGATACTATCCAATGAAGAGGTGTCCAAAAAAAGATTTTGGTTGTTGGTGAAAATTGGCACAGATGTAGCCTCCGGAAGCTACGACCACGATCGTTCACCGAACGATCGATCCCGACGCGACCGGAGGTGACACGTCATCCGACTCGTCACTTCCCACAACACCAGAAGATGATCGAGTCGGGAAATCACTAAAAAACTAATTAGGACTTGAAGAGCCACTGACTTTATCACGAACATGAAAGACTGAGTTCTCTTGAAGACGCACAATAGATTCCTTATCGTTGCAGCCACCGAACCTTAGCCACACCAGCCTACACCTTGATAGTAACTGACTCTCTCTGAGGAGGTAGCCCCCAAAACTCATAAACAGAAAAGGAACCTTGAACGAGAAGAAGCATTGGGAGGATGCCATGCGATGATCAATGAAGCCCGAACAATCGCTATTAATTAAAAATTTGTTGCAGTGCTTTGCTTTTAATAAGTGTTAATATTTAAATCTTGCTGCTCTGAGCTGCTAGTTCGGGAGAAATCTGCCAGGGCGCGACGTGCCGCTTCCCTTACGACAGAAATGACTCGTCGAGTGTTTAAGAGAGCAGTCGACTTGAAGCAAAGCATACTTATCTGGCACAGGGGATACCGTGATTGAGAACCCGGGTAAAAATATTTGTGCTTGGCTTTGGCTTAGGTAAAGACCAATCCAAGGAAATTTCAAGTCATTCTGTATGTCTAGCTGGTTAGACGAAACCATACTACTTTTTTATGTCTTCAGACCCTCTGAGGGTCATCACTAATCCGCTTTAAACTTCATAAAATGTTTATATTATTTATATTCATGGTATTTATTTCGTATGTAGTAATAAGTATATTTGTCTGCAATAATTATTATTCTTTGGATTACGAATTTAAAAATGTTGTCCGTTTTTTCCTATCTTCAACAGTTCACTAGATACTTCTAGAAAATTACAGTTTTAATCTTTTTACGGAAAATTTGATATGCCTGCAGTTGTTATGTCACAAATTGGTAATATAATTTTCTTTAAAAGCAATTCGGTATATTTATCAAGACAAGTCTTCGTGGTATTGGCTTGGCACAGTTTACAGCCATAAATGCGAGAGAAGTCCGTGTATCTTCAATGTCTAGCTGGTGAGGCAAATATTTTTACCCGAGAAGGCGGTTCCTTCGAAGGCACATGCATGCTCGAACGCAAAACGAATGCGTACGGGCGTTCGCGTTTGCGTCAGGATAGAAACTGTGCTGAGCAATGGTTTGGTGAACAAATTGATTTTCACATAACAATCAAGATCCGATTTCAACGTTTCTTTTTTTAAATAAAAGATAAATAAAGTCCGCATAGGGCTATTTCGTTTGGCTTTTTAAAAAAATGAATTATTATTTCTTTATTCAAAAACCAAAATGATAAATTTTGTTATCTTTTTAAAAATGCCGTTTTATATAAGATATTCAGATTTATTCCAAAATGCCTACAATTGCTAAAGCAGCTATCCAGAAATGTCTTTCAGTAAAGCACAAAAGCTTAAAAATGTATTAAATTTCTTATAAAGAAATAA
>CAKNWW010196361.1:0-13239 GCA_932074435.1 Andricus kollari
TTTTTGTAATTTAAATTTGAAGTAATATAATTTTGGACCATTTTTAAAATTGTTTGAAGTTCTATAATTTTCAAAGATTCTTATATAAAAATATATAATTTTAAATGCTTCAAACTTAAAGCTGTCGTTCTAGGTATTCGTTTTAGAAATGTCAAAATTTGAAAAGATTTAAAAACTATTCGTTTGAGAAGGTTTTAAGTTCAAACATTGTTCAATTCCAAATCTTAGTAATTTAAAGATTGACATTAAGCATTCAAAGGTTTCAAATTAAAATAGTAAAATCCTTTAGTCTCCTAATTTGAAATTATTATCTAACTTTAAACCGGTCTTTAATGTGAAAATATATAATTTTGAAATTTTTAAAATAGTTTATTTCGAAACACTTTCAATTGTATCAGGGTATCTAAATTATTTGACAAAATCAATTCTATCAGAATATTTCTGTCATATTTTTCTGGAAATTTTACTTGAAAATAATTTCTATGCGCCTTAAAATTTTGAAGTTAAAATTATTTGCCATAGAATGATTTCAATGTGAGATTGGGACGGGCAGGACCGCCGGCCAACATCAATTTTTTTGTTATTTCACGTCCCACATTATTGTATCTCATATTTCATATGTATTGCTTATCTCAATAAAACTATTATTTGATCATTTTATTATTTTTAACAAGCTATATTTTGTCGGTCTTGCCCTACACGTACGTGGGACAAGACCGACTTCGGTTTTTCTACGAAATAGGAATATATTAGGACGTGAAAACTATATGGTTGATTGTTTGGTATTTTATTGCATTAAAAAATTCACTTTGAAGTACATTCAGCAAAAAGTAAAAGATCTTTTCATTCTTTCAGAGAAAAATTTGTCTTGAAACAAAAGCATCCTCATCTTGACTGTTTTATTTTGAACGACGTGAATATATATTTTACACAAACAGAATTATTTGGCTGCAAGATTAGGTGAGGTTAGTCGCATAAAGAAACTTTTTGCTGAAAAAGGATTCCTGTTGAGACAAATGAAAATCCTCTTAACCTTAAATTTAAGAGGAAATTCCATTTAAGCCAAGAAACATCATTTTGTGACAAGAGGCCATTTCTCTGAGTTTAACATTTAACATTAACGTTTAGACATTTAATTAAACATCGTGACAGCTGTGTGAATTCTTATTCGCTCTTGCTCCCATAGTAAAGTCTTAGCTATTTTCTAAATTTAATCTATTTTGGACGTGGATTGAGTTTACTTTTTATAATTACTTGATAGAATAATGTTTACTCTACTAGTAGATTGTAGTTTCATGCTGTAATTATTTTAATTAATGGTGCAAACTTTATATTCCTGGCAGCGAATCTTCCATTCTTTAGTTGTCAAAACTGTTTTCTGTGCAATTTTTCTTTTACTACGTACATTTTTAAGGTTAGAGTTCATAGCACCATTTCTCCAATAAAATATATTATTTGATAGAAATGAGAAATAAAATCATTACAAAATAATAAAGTTATTTGAAAAATTGCACTTATCTCAGTGAATCTTATTGTGAATGTTCTAATTAAAAATTGTAAACACTTTTAAATTTAAAATTGTTTTACCTTGAATCCTTCACTTCTTGTTTCAGTATTGAATAATTCAAATTATTAAATTTTAAGGGTATTGTCTTAAAATATGCATAACTGTGAACATTTTCTAAATACCGCTCTCTAAATATGATTAAGCGAAAATTCATTGTTTGGCAGAGCATACACATAATTTGGTCAGCCTTAAGTACATATATCACTGCGAACGCCCACAAACCAAGTATATTTGCATAATTTTGAGTAATTTACATATGGATAGTCAAAAGAACTGCAGCTTTTGAAAAATTGTGTAGTTACTACACTGTTATAAATTTCTATAGCGACTTTACTATAAATGTAATGGCAGCAATATGCATATACGTGTAGTAAATTTAATATACCATCATCTTGTAGAATTAATATACATGTATAGTAAAACATAGTGCGTGAAAGTTGAAAGTTCTTTGATGCACCCAAATCTGGTCAAATATTTAAAACTAAAGTACTAACCTAACATTCATCGATTAAATTTTTATTTATAATCAAAGTGCAACGTACGGGTGGAATTTTATTCAAAATTCGCTGTAAATGTCAAAATTTCAACGTGAGTACCGCTGTTCTTAGGTTAGGTGTCTTAATAATTCGCTGAATTGAACTTTTCCACTTAAAACCCAGTATGATTTATGTTTAACTAGAAAAAAATATTATGCTTTATCATTTAGAATTGAAAATTACTGCCATAATTATTTTTAATTTGTTGAAAGTGAAATTTCCTGACTTTCTAAAAGTTGATCAATATACATGTATATGAAATTTAATATGCAGCCTCTTAATTAATATTTCGTATACCGAGTTTGTCGAATTAATATACAAGTGTATAGTAAATCTAAATTAAAATTGCAAACATTTTTAACAGTGTATTAGTGCAAGTCTCAGTTACTTTTACTACTTTTTTTAGTACATTTAATTGCTTTTCCTCGTTCCAGCAGGCGCTCCTAGGCATAACTGGTTGTTCTAACTATTTTTCATGGCAAATTACCCTCATAGCATGTATAATTTTTATTATTTCTTGATAACGCAGCTATTAACAGTTTCAAAAAAATTCTCTTGGCTTAGCTTGCAAGTTACGTTATTTCATCTGTTTTTAACAGTTACTTTTCTTCAGTTTACTTTACAGTTATTTTTATATTTTGAATAGTTCTTATTACTATATTTTTTATACCTCCCTTACGAATATCGATCAGTTGATTAGACTACGAGAAGCGATAATCGTAACGAATATGAATTGTTCATTTAAAACTAGTTCTAGTTACTACAGAAGAACAGTCACGATGATTGGAAAAACGGTACTTTTATCTACAATTTTTCTAAATATACTACTGTAGTTGACTTTACCATACTAATATTTTTCAGTGCAGCGAAAGTCCCGCTGCTTTTTTCAGTAATTCACCTTTTCCAACAATTGTTTCATTACCGACTTAACTTACTTTTGCAATAAAATTCAACCCTGGCAGATACCGGTCTAAAAGACCTTCGTTACAATAAACCTCAGATGTATTATCTTTACGAGACATCGGAAAACAATAAGAAAAGCGTTCGGATAACGGATTATACGTCGTCGATGCGGTGTATATCGTACATCGTATATCGTATATCAAATATCGTGTATCGTGTCGTGTGTCTTGTATACGCGTTCAAGGGGAAGTGCTGAGTAAGGAAGCGCATATCGCACTAAAGCCCAGGGCTGGAGACTTGGAGACTCTGCTTAATCTACAATCTTGGGGTGTACCTTCAGGCTTTTACGCGACAGCTTCCTACCTTGATACACCATGATGTATACGCACATGTCGTAAGACTCGTTATGTGTACACACGACTATGCTAGGTAAAAAGTACCTCGAGCTTAGAAGGGTTTGTGCCATACTTTCACTAAACTGCTGCCTTACACCCTTCACCAAACATAAAGAGAGGAGCATTTGGGAACAGGAAGCTCCCAGAGATATAGTAGCGATTTATGTGTAGAAATGTGTATGCAAGAGTAGAGCTAGTATACTTATACTCATATTTATACTTATACATATACGTATATACGTAGGTGAAAATTTATATGAGTGTTTGCGTGGGTGTGTATCACTAACATCAGTATGAGAAGCATGTGCAACTGCGACGCATTGCGCTTTACTCGCAGAGGAAAGTATTATGCGAGACGGCGGAGTTTCTTGTACAAACTTGCTCGAATCATAACTTTGGAAGGCTCATCATTGTCCAGGTTCCTGGTTGAATTACCATATTTGATAGACCCTTTTAAGATGCTCGAGTATATTTCAGAAGTTAACTTCTCCACTAAGAATTCTAGACATTATTGCAAGGAGATGGTAAAATAATTAATACAGTAATTATATTATTTGCCAGTCATGTGGTCTTAATATCTATGAGGAATTTGAAACATAGTTTATTACCCCTACTTTAAAAGTGAATCAAATTCAGAGCTCCTTTTACAACTGAAGAGGAAATAATGTTTGTGCAACGATATGCAATTTAAAGTTTTCAAGTCTATGCACTACTTATGCCATTCCTACCTCAGGGGCCGTTCATAAACTACGTTACCAATTAAGGGGGGGGGGGGGGGCCGCGCCAAAAACTATGATTCGTGACAGAGGGAAAAGAACGAATATTGAAAGCAATTAAGTGTTTTTCAGTTTTAACATGGATCAAGCTAGTGAAGATAATTGAAGTTCAAATGAGTGTAAAGGAAAATTTCCTAGAACAAAATTGAAACCTTAGTTTTTTTATGTATGTTTCCTGATGATAAACTTTAACAAAGTTTGAAAATTTTCTGAAAGGTGGCCCTGCAACGGTACAGTTCAATAATAATTTAATAAGTTTCGAAATCACTTTCATATTTCAGACTTTACACTCTTTTCCCCATTCCCCTCTTTTCCTCTTTTTTAAGAATTCTTCTTTCCACCTGTTTTCAAGAACTTCTCCTTTTTCTCATCGTTTCATTTAAAGGCGAACTCATTTAATAAAACCCAATAAGAAAATCCAACTATTTTTGGTTTAAATTGTATTTTATTGTGGCTGAAAATTGAAGTATTTTGGTAGAATATTCAACTATTTGATAAAAAATTAATTTAATTATTTGAAAATTTAACTATTTATAAAAAATTAACTTTTTGGTTGAAAAATAATATTTTTGGGTTGAAATTTCAACCGTTTTGTAGATAATTCGTTTATTTTAGTATAACATTAATGTTTCTGGTGGAAAATTCATATTTTTGGTCAGAAATTTACCGATTTTTTTAAAAATGAATCTTTTTTGGTTGAAAATACAACTAAAGTCGGGTCCTAATGTATAGGCCCTTCACTTCTTTTGATTGCAACTCGCACAAAAGAAATCTCTGAAATGTCTAATAAAAAGCATCTGAAAGATTAAAGTCTTCCGAATGCAGCAATATGTTCACTTTTGTCCTAAAAAATTTTTCGCAATAGTTAGAGGGCAAAACGTCCCAAAAAACAAGGTTTTACGACCTTCTTTTTCAAGGGTCGACTTTGACCTGTTCCCAGAAGGAGGGCGACGTTAGGAAAAATCTGGAAAAATCCACAGATATTCTTTGAACATTTTTTAATGCAATGCATTTTTCAAAATGCTGAAATATGCAATAGTTTACTTTATACGGTGGTTTATTTACAAAAACTTTATCTTGCGAACGAATGAAGATAGGAAGCCGTTTAATGGCTCCAAATGTTGAGTTTTGTCATGCGATTTTAGTGCAATAATTAAACTGATGATAAAATCATTCTTACGCGAGTGATATAATTTTGAATATTTCTGACTTTTATCAGTGTGGACGCGTGACCAGCACAGTGGGACAAGTGGCAGCAAAAAAAGTACCCTTTATACAGGGTGTACACGGTAGGGCTTACATACATGGCTAAGTTGAATGCCACCTGAATTTTTCCAAAGCATGGGAGAAGCCATTCCACAGGGGCATTTTTAAATTTCGCGGCTTTAAAGTTGCATTCGGACCGGCCTATCGGTCAACTCCGTGCATCTTCGGATCAAGTTTATCATTTTAACTTCAAATGCATACCAGTGTTGAAAGCATAGGTTATGTTAAGTAGTAATTACAAACAATAAGAGTGTTTAATTAATAACGAAGTAAGACCTATGGATTGAGAAGGAAATGTAATTTTTTTTCTGTGCTAACAACTTTATGGAATGGCTTCAGAGTGACAAATACTATGAAATTATGATATTTGGCTTCCAGTGGGCGAAGACTTAATTGTTTCTAACTCTTATTTGCGGCATAAAAAGGTATTTCATAAATAGATAGGATAATATAAATTTTAAGTTTCCGCACGTGATATTTTATTGACTTTGTTCAAAACATGTCCTATCTATTTATTACATACCTTTTTATGCCGCAAATAAGAGTTAGAAACAATTAACTCTTTGCCCAACTGGAAGCCGAATATCATAATTTCATAGTATTTGCCACTCTGCAGCCATTCCATAAAGTTGTTAGCAGAGAGGAAAAATTACATTTCCTTCTCAGTCCACATGTCTTACTTCGTTATTAATTAAACACTTTTATTATTTGTTATTACTACTTAACATAACCTATATTTTCAACACTGGTATCCATTTGAAGTTAAAATGATAAACTTGATCCGAAGATGCACGGAGTTGACCGATAGGCCGATCCGAATGCAACTTTAAAACCGCGAAATTTAAAAATGCCCCTGTAGAATGGCGTCCCCCCTGCTTTGGAAAAATTCGGGTGGCATTCAACTTAGCCATGTATGTAAGCCCTACCGTGTCCACCCTGTACGACAATAATAATTCCAGAAGCAAGGCATCTTCAAGACGTTGAGACGGCCCTCCTTCGTTCAACCACATCTATTTCGGTTATTTGAAATTACTATCGTCGTAGAAAGGGTACTTTTTTTGCTTTCACTTGTCCCACTGTGCTGGTCACGCGCCCACACTGATTAAAGTCAGAAATATTCAAAATTATATCACTCGCGTAAGAATGATTTTATCATCAGTTTAATTATTGCATTGAAATCGCATAACAAAACTACACATTTGGAGCCATTAAACGGCTTCCTATCTTCATTCGTTCGCAAGATAAAGTTTTTGCAAATAAACCACCGTATAAAGTAAACTATTGCATATTTCAGCTTTTTAAAAATGCATTGCATTAAAAAAGGTTCAAAGAATATCTGTGGTTCTTTCCAGATTTTTCATAACTTCGCCCGCCTTCTGGGAACAGGTCAAAGTCGACCCTTGAAAAAGGAGGTCGAAAAACCCTGTTTTTTGGGACGTTTTGCCCTCTAACTATTGCGAAAAATTTTTTAGGACAAAAGTGAACATATTGCTGCATTCGGAAGACTTTAATCTTTCAGATGCTTTTTATTAGACATTTCAGAGATTTCTTTTGTGCGAGTATCTGAAAATTTGAATATCACATTTTTTGGTTGACAACTTAACCTCTACAAGTTGCAAATTCAACTATTTGATAGAAAATTCATATATTTTGTTAAAAATTCATTTTTTTGGTTAAAGATTCTTCTGTTTGAAAATTTAACTGTTTCGTTGAAAATCCGTTTCAATTTACATTGAAAATTAATTTTTTAAATTGAAAATGTAACTATTCCATTTTTGTTTGAAAATTTATCTTGTATATTTGAAAATTCAACTATTTGGTTGAAAATTTATTTTTTCCTTATTACTTTTATTGTGATACCATTAAGTCAAACCCCTTTTGGGTGAAGCGTAACTCGTTCAGTTCTGGGCTCGCTATACTACTTTTTTAGTTGAAGATTAAACTAGTTGGTTGAACATTCATGTATTTCGTTGAAAATTCTTCTACAAAATTAATCTCCTTTATTGAAAAATCAGTCTCTTACCGACAAATATTTTTTGCCAACCCATGTTCACACCAAAATTCGTTATCGAGATGAAAGTTTGGAAAATTACATAAAAGATAACAGAGGAATTATTTCGGTCTAAATGTTTATAATAATCAAACATTATTTTTGGAAATTATTTTTTTTGTGATTATAAAGAATGAGGACCAGAGTAATCTTTTTTAATGCCTTTTATTTAATTTTACAAATTTGGAACTCGATAATCTGATTTCAAGTGGCGTATGTCACGCCAGTCAGGACCATTAGTCCTGCTTCATACTTAAATTACTACACGGAAAAAAAGTGATGGAAATTTTCATTGACCGAGTCTGTGACTTTAGGATAGGTTTAAAAGCATTTGACAAATTGAAAATATCGTATTGGAAAATCATGCAAATAGTGCTTGAAGAAATATAAGACTTCCTAGATTGCGTCCAGCATAGTCAATGAAGCACTCCTAGACTCCATCTGCAAAATATCACAGACAGATTCGTAAAGCCTTTCAACACTCCAATATTAAATTCTCGAAGACAGTCAAGGAAGGGTTCATAGACTGTGAAGCTAGCCGTTTATGCTAATAAAAAAATTAAATTTTTTTTTTTTAATTTATGATATTATTATCTTTAACTTATATAACTATTTAAACATGATAAAAACACACACAATTACTACTTATATTAATCGCAAGCTTTTTGCGCTCTGAAAAATCGGACACACGGTGCGGGAATTAGAACTACCTATCCTCTAGACTCTAGACTAACGCAACTCGTTCCTAACCGCTCAAGCCACTCGGCTAATCATTCGGGTTAAAAATACGTTAAAAAATCTTGGTGTTACGCTACAGCTGAAAACTGCATGGCCGCGTAAAAATAATCTGGATGAGGGCTGCGAATTAGACAACTTGCTGTCAGACTGACTTTGCATAACAAATTAATTACATCGTTTAAACAATTTTTGTTTAAATAATTGGAAAATATAATTTTTCACGAAAAATTATTTTTTTACCAAGGGATGATTTTACGTAAAAAAATATGTTTTTTATGTATTTAAACTAAAATTTTTCAAATAAGGTTTTCAAATTTGTCAGATATAATATAGAAACTAGTTGCACCGTTCGATTCGATGGAAAAAAATATAAAATCCATGCAATGGAAATTTTTTTCAGACAATTTCATATGTAGTATAAATAAATAATCACATTGTTCTACTGCACATGATAAAACTTCTGTTCACAAATTAAATTGTGTTATTTTTATTTTTTAAGTTGAAGAATTTGATTTTAGATTAAAGAAATTAATAACAAATCAACCAAAAATCAAACTATAAACAATTTATTTGAATAAAACTGATGTATTTGCCTAATTATATTAATAAATTATTGATCAACAGAAATTTAAATTTGGGCAAAAACTTACTTGCGTTTACACTTTTAAAAGATGAAAAAATTATTGAGATATATTCGAAAATACTTTTTATAGAATTTTATTAAAAACATGGTTATTTTGAATGAAATTTTGGATGAGAAATAGCAGTTTTAACAGCAATCCACGAAAAGTATTTAAGATTCTATATCAGAATAATAAATTTTGTTAAATTTTGTCAGTGCTTCAAGAAGTATTACTGTTGACTCGATTAACTTCTGAACAACTTTTTATTTATTTATTAAAATTATAAATGTGAAGATGGCTTTTATGTAAATGTTTTTGGAATGAAACAACACATATTTTATTCTATTATGAGACACATTCTTATATTTTATTTCAATATTTTTATAAATATTGTATATGCAGAAATACGAACTTAAAAATAAAATCTGCTTACATCCAGTTTTTTGCAAAGTAATAATAGCCATCTTCTAATTTATTTTGAATCGAAATAAGTGTATTATAAGTAATATCGCGAAGATGGAGAACGACGTAGGAATACTTAATATCACTACAAATAGTGAAGCCTGTAAATGTTCGTTTTAGAAACAATCGTGGAACTTTGTTGAAGGATTTTGATATCTAGCAGAATAAGGTAGCAAGTGAATACAATTTTTCACCTCATCTAAATATTGGAGATTTAAATCTTTTAAGCGACCAGTCGTGAAAATAAATGACCGATTTTAAATTCAAAGGAAGGCATACCTTTTTTATCATAAACAATAATTAATTTTAAATCATTCTTAATATATTTATGCATTTTAATATTACTTTCTGTTGTAAACAATTTATTTGCACATATACTCATTTTAAATAAGCAAGTTTTGGGAACACTGAGTCTTCGTTCAATGTCTACTATATTCATACCAATGTGAATTCTCGCAGATAGTCATGGAGTGTTTCCGTGACTCCTATTGGAGTTCTTCGTTTCTGATTCACGCACTTATTCAATTCAAGTATTCGAAAAGATTAAGAGTTTTTTGTAACCATTTCATGACTGTATATATATTTTTTGTAATCTTTCTGATAAAAATTCTAAGACTTTTGTTCCTTGACTGTGATTGAAAGCTTCCATGACTAAATATAATTTTTCCACGATAATTCATAACCCCTTAATAGATAGTATACAAGACTTTATAAAAATGATGGCCCGTCCAAAAGTCCAGCACTAATCTAGGAAACTTTCCAAGACTTATTTTTTCCGTGTATGAGCTATTTAAGTTATACGCTGAAACCTGGATTTGAGGACGGTTTCGGTTCTGGCCTTGGAGTCGAATCCAGAGACTCCAAACTTCAACATTAGGGCCGTGTAAACATTGAGAGTGAACTGACGGAACGTCACGCAGTTACACAAGAATACCAATATAAGACCAGTTACGGGGGTTGCCTCGCAGTGGCCGAGGCACTAAACTCGTCGTTGGAAACGAAAACAGTCAGGGCTGTATGAACCATTTCTGTTGGATTTTTCTCCGTAGGAAAAAAACATTTTTTTTAGTTTTGTCCATTTTGTTGTCTAATACATATAACAATTTAACTTGGATACTATGGAAATCGAGACACCTCGCTAAACACTGAAAAGGAACTGACGCGTATGCTAACAGCTGATACAATTATCCACGCCGGGTACTGCCCGCTTTTATAGCTCCGCTACTGGTGGCCTTATATTGGCCTCCTTGTTTATCCAGTTAGGCCGTTAGAGTATAGCGCACACATCCAGTTTACAGAAATCTGGGTTCCAGTGTAATTACAAAACAGATATTTATGTCGTTTTAATATTTTATAAACGTAAATATAATTTAAACCGATAATTAATTATGATACGAAATTTAAATTTAAACACCATAGTTGGGCGAAAGGCGATTACAAAAAGGAACACTAAAAATCTTGCAAGAACAGAACCTGGGAAAATATTGAACATAAACACTGGGGTTGTGGAGCGTAAAAAGCTATCGGCTTTTCTGACCTGATAGAACATGTCTAGTAGCTTACAAGCTAAATAACTTCATTTATCCAAAATGTCTACTGTCAACATTATTTTTAAAATATATAATAAATATGTGAAAAAATGTTAAAACACACAGATAAAAATGTTTTTCCATGATTTATTAGTCGAATACATACAAATAACTTTAAATTTTACGTACAACTTTTTTACGTGCAATTGATTCAGTCAGGTATTTAAACAAAAGCTGGTACTCAATAGAAACATGCAAATTAATGCGGACCTGAAATTCTCAAATTTTGATCAAAATTAACAATTCTAAATTGTAACCCTTTTGAAATACAAAAAATTTAATTTGAACACGATTAGAATTAAACAATGTAAACTACCTGCGGAAATTATCTACACACCTGTTTTTTGAGCTGTTCCTAATGTGTCTTAAATTTTATAACAATAAAATGAAATTTTATTCCTCGTATAAGCACGAGAGGTAATAAAACTTTTCGTCTAATAAGCCCAAGTTGAAGGAAAAATGTCAATTTCATAAAAAAGATATTGCAAAAAACGTCAAATTCATTTTGAAGATAGGTCTCCAAAGTACCTTTCTCAATTGTAAAGATATTTTTAGAATCTTTTCCCTAGATTAATTTTTTAATATAAATTTAATTTTAAAATTAAACTATAAAATTGTGTAGCTTCCATTTTTAATTAAATAATTTTGAATATTAATCTATTGTAGTCGCGAATGGATACTGTATGCGAGATTAAGTCTTTATTTAATATTTAAAGAAGAAATTGAATATTATGATTTGAACTATTCCAGTCTAAGTGCTTTACATTTAAAATAGGTCTATTTTATAATAAATTTCAATTTTTGTTGGATTTCAGTTTCAAATTGTTCAAGTTCGAGCATCCTATTCAAAATTGTTTATTTCTCAAACTTTTAAAAATTGAAATTTATTATGAAATATGTCAATTTTAAATTCAAAGGACATAGACGTAATATTCAGAATAAATAGCCTTAAAAATGGTTAAAGTACAGACAAAGATATAGCTCTTTGTTTGATTCATTATTTATTATTCTTAAAAATAAAGAAAAAATAATTTAAAACAATTGATTTTACTCTCCTTCGAATAGAAATCTTCCTTTGTTCGCGAGGAAGCGTTACTCTTTTGTTTCCGTTCTTATTGTTTCAGTAAGTCTGCCTTGTAAAATGTACATACGAAAGTTATTTATCTCTTTTAAACTTCTAAAAGTATTATTCTACAATCAAAAGATGATTAACTTTATAGAGATTTCCGTTCATTCTAAATTTTCTTGTTTAATCAAGAAAGTCACATATTTATAACTATTACTAACCTTTTAATATTTAATATAAACGTTAGGTAATTTTGGTGCTGCATTCAATTAGAATATACTAAGTCTAGCTTATAACATTTAAAATTAAAAGCCTGCAGATTTGGTAAGTCTAGATATTTAATCCTATTTATATTTAAAGCCCTGAGGGTTGAAAAGTTACCAACCTAAATCTAGCATCGCCTATTAACCTTTCCCTTTTCCGCCTACTTTTATGTACTTTTGCAAAGAAATTTCATATTCAGAGCACGTCTAGAAAAAAGTGTAAAGTCTGCGCCTTTATCAGCCTTTCCCACCCCCCGAGTTCCTTGCCCTTATTTCAAGCTCAAGATCTTGAGTTCAGGGGATTCCGTTGGAAAAGTTTATTTCACACGCTCCCATGTGAAGCCTCTTTCTTTTATGTTTTTTTCTGCGTCGAGTTTAAAAGAAAACTCTGCATGTATACAACAGAACTTGGCCTACTTTATGAAAACCGCTTTATAGAGCTGTAATAACTTTAATCTTATATATCTTGAAAGTCCCAATGAATTTTTCTATAAAACCACAACTTCTTGAAGAAAAGAACCAACATCAGCCATGCAGGTTTAAAAAACAATGTCACCATAATTTAAAAAAGAACATACATAAAGATCTGAAGGTAAAACTATGAAAGAGCGCTGTAAGAATTCTCTCTGTGTACCCATTTGGATGTAGCGTGGCCATAGGTCAGGAAAAACTTGGAAATCAGGGAAAAGACCGGGAATTTTATTGGTCAAGGAAAGTCAGGGAAAAGTCAGGTACTTTGAAAAAAGTCTAGCAAAAGTCAGGGAATTTCTGTAAGAGGCACTCTAAATAACTGTCAATGATGATATATTAAAAATTTGAAAATTGTAATTCGTAATTGTTTTATTCTATTTATAAAAGATTCCATGTTAAATATGTTACAAGATTCAAATTTTGATCTTTGAATATTGATGATCAGGGTAGAAATGAAAAATTGGTCAAGGTTTTATATTTTTCATTGATAATTCATCTTTGTAGATTGACAATTTAACTATTAGGTTAAAAATT